>CAUYRT010067439.1:0-38385 GCA_963574885.1 Lepilemur ruficaudatus | reverse complement strand
GGCAGCACAATTTGCTATTGCGAGGTCGTGGAAACAACCCAAGTGCCCGTCAATTCATGAGTGGATTATTAAAATTTGGTATATGTTTACAATGGAATATTACTCAATTTTAAGAAACGACAGTGAGCTAGCACTGCTTATAGTATCCTGGATTAAGCTTGAGCCCATTATTTGAAGTGAAGTGATGCAAGACCGAAAGAATGGGCTCCACATGTACTCGCCATCAAATTGGTACTGACTGATTAACACTACGGTGCTCAAATGGTGGTGGCGTTCACTAGGGATTTGGGGGTTGGGGAGGTAGACCCACATTTGAGGGATGTGGTGAGCACTGTGGAGGGGAGGGGCATGCTTGAAATGTAGTTGGGGATGGGAATTAGGGGTCTCAATAGGGGGAAGGAAAGCCTCTAAAACTGATTTATGTGAATAGCTGTACAACTTGGTAAATTTACTAATAACCATTTAATTGTACACTTAAAATGGAGTAATGGCATGGAATGTAAATTATACTTCAATAAAGAAAAAAATACTTGAACTACATTTTTCGTAATTTCAAAATAATTTTTACATTCTTTCTACTTTTCAAGTAGACGCTTCGCCTGTACAGCTCTGTGATTTATGATGACATCATGTCCTTTCAGAGATAACATTATTATGTCACGGAACTGAAGTGGTGAGGTCAAATGTATATGTGAAGTAATTACGGGCCTGGAAGCCCCTGCTTCCATGCGAAAGGAAGTGGAGAGTGAGGATGAAGGCGCCCAGGCAGAGCCAACAGAAAAAAAGAAAGAGGAAAGCAAAATCTGTGAAATATGGTCATTGGCCTGAACAGAAATTTTGCCCTCAGCATTTTCATACTATGCTTTGGGAAATGAAAAAATAAATAAATAAATAAATAATGACGTAAAAAAAAAAAAAGCCAGCGAGCTTTTAAAACTTTGCTCTATTGCATTACTAAGAAAGGCTTTAGAAAACAGAGGGGTTACATAAATGAGAGCAGGTGCGGTCGTGCAGAGGTAACTATTCAGCATATGTAAGTGCAGTTGGAAAATCATTGTCTTGCAGAGAATACTCGAAATTGGTCCCTAATGGCCTTGGTTTTTGTCATATGGTCTTGATTATAAGGCTAAAATTGCATTGCCATGCCTTTAGTGTGAACGAGATGGATGGATAATTATTACGTGCACTGAATACCTTTCTGCATGGAGGAACTAGGACATCCCCTGGTCATTGTAGCTACCATTTCGACTGGCTGTCAGAAAAGCTCTAAGCGGCCAATTCATCACCATATTTATGTGAGGGAGAAATGGAAATGTGCCTCTGTGGTTGGTGTGCACACTCCCACATACATATACATATGCAGATTGTAGACGAGCTGAAGTGGCCCAAGGTGAGGGACTGTGAGGCTGTGTTCAAAGAAACAGTTGAATTAGTGGGGATGAGGGGTACAAAAACAAAACCTTGAGCTCTGCAGAAAATTGGTGACTCTTGGGGGTGCCCACGTGCCAGTCACTGGTACCAAAGCGGTGCTGGCAAAGATTTGGAGACTCAGTTTTAAATGTTGGAGGAAGTTTGAAAGTATTGACAATAGGAGCTGTCAAGTAAACAAGAGATATTTGTAGAAGACTGATGATTTTAAATACGCTAACAAAGAAAAAAATCTTCCCTTTGTTAATACACATTTTGTAACCAATTTTGCTATCTCGCGTACCTCTCAGCATCCTCTCGGAAGGTGGATATGATGACAGGGACAAAAATTCCAGCTGCTATTGCTGCTGAGAATAAATGTCATGGCTGTTTCCTAGTTGCCACCACTGTCCCTACTGTGAGGACGTCAGGGAGGACACCGTGGGGAATACCAGCAAACCTCGTGCTCTGTCGTATCTGAGTGGGTAAGATGCGGGACGGCACTAAGATCCCCACCATGACCGCACAACTCACTCAGCTTGGGGATATTTATTACGGATCCTGTCCTGTGAGCCTGTGGCTTCCCCTTTCCACACAGCCCTTTGCAAAATATGGGCAATTAGCTGTTAGGGGCCCTCTCTTTTCCACACTGAGCCTTGGACTCTGGGGCCAGCACAGAAAGGAGGAGAAACAAATCACACTTTCCTGAAGAGTGCATGGAAAGTCTAACGGGAGAGCAAACACAGGCTTGAGAGAACAAGGTTCTGAGCCCCAGATCAGCATCTGGAAGTTTTCTGATCGAGGTGCATAATTTATGGCTCTAAGCCGAGTGTGGGTGTTGGTGGTGGGCTAATGGGGTGCAGGGAGGGCTTACACAAGGTGGTGGATCAGATTTAGCCAGTCACTCCTGCTGTTCTGCTGATGACGTTTTGATTGTTTTGATGCAGGATGTATATTTAAGGTAAGGAGTGGCCAAAACATTACAGAATTAAGGATGGATATTCCTTTGCAAATTAAATAAAAAAAGGGGAAAATAAATGTGCAGAACCTTTATTATATATACATATATATGTATATTTGTGTGTGTCTGTGTCTCTGTATGTGTATTCATATATATGTGTGTTTATGTCTCCATGTGATGTATTCCTGTTCAAAAATACTCAAGAATGAGAAACCTCTTGCAATTATTTTGGTATATTTAATATGAGGTTTTATTTTCTGCCATATATATATACAGTGATACATAGTTCCGTTATACCCATTATTGTGCTAGATGGTAGTTAAATCTGGGATTCTAGGGCAATAAAACATGAGGGTTACATGTTTTGGTGCTGTTTTTAGCTTTCATTTCTATTGAAAAATGCTAAATTAGTAGCATTTTGTGATTCCTGATTTAGCTCTTTTAATAAGAAGCAGAAGCTAAAAACAGCCCAACCAAGCAGTTGAAGTCTTATCACAAGCCAGTAAGATCAATAAGCTAAAAAAAGTATGAAAGTTTTTTGAGTGACAGCTTAAAAATGGAAAATTTAAATATATATCGCTGCCTTCTGCTCCATTGTGTAATGCATACAGCCCATTTTGGCAGTACATTTTTAAGCAGTCGAGAAACTGATTTATTAGTATCACCGGATTTGTGTTTATGTTCCATGCTGTAAACTATGTTTATAGCAATATATCTATATTAAGGCATTAATACTAGGAGCGCTACCTAAGCTTAACATTACTAATGTTGTTCAAAGTATAGTTTATTGGGCTATAAATAGTAACATCAGTATTGACACTTGCTGCATCATCTAAGTCCCTGAATAACTCGTGTCTGATACTAAATGAACATGCTGCTGCTGACAGGATATAAAACACAGTGGCTATGAGTGATATCTCATGGCTACTACTGGTGTTTCTACTCTCCTTTGATCTACAGAGAAGGAATCTCTATGTGCTGAGACCTCATTAGATTCTCTAAGTGTTTTTTAGAGGGTTATCATTAGAGGATATCACATCTCAGTTGTAAACATTCTCATTTCATGTGACCACTAATTTTAAACTAAATTTCATGGTCAACATCGTGTGAAAGTTCTATATATGACTTTTCGTTAGGTGGAGACTCCATATATTAAAAAAGATTAAGAGAAATGTGCTTTCAGAATAGGGAAAAGGCTCACAATATGAATTTCAGGAAGAGTTTTCTGCCTTCTAGAGTAACGAACTATAACCACCTACCCTGGTTTTATTCTTATAAGGCTCTGTGTTTTGCAGGCAGTGACTGTACCTTTCTCAACATGTGAAACTATAGTTCCTATCTACTTAACAAGAGATACGGCCTTCAGTAATTGTGTACAATGGTCTCTGTCACAAATAAAATAATGATTGCTTACAGTAATCGAGGGATAGTTAGCAAATCAGGAATTGAGTTTCTCTTTAACACTCAAGGTAGGTCTTCACCTTGATATGAAGCTGGTTGTTATTTATAAACTTATTCTACACATTTAAATTGAAGTTTGACTGCCATGTGGTGGACACTATTGCCATAGACAAGTACCTTTTCTAAGCTTGATTTCTTTTGTTGAAAATCAAGACAGAAGTCTATTTGAATGTCAGCAGATATGCCATCCTTTATTAAAGGCTATAAACAATGAAAAAACTCACTCTTAAAAGTTACCTTCACAATAGGAAGCAAAACAATCACGTAAGTCATGAATGTGCTAATTTATCTAGGTGTTCCTAACTTTGCATTGTAAAGACCAGTGACATAAATTAAGTTTCAGGTTCATTAGAATTGGAAGAAAATAATCAAATCTAGTAATTCATTCTTGCATTCATTCAACATACTATTATGGAGCACCAGCTAGGTGCCAGAAACCGTGTTGCTCTCTGGAGAATTAATGATAAAAGGAGCACATGCTTATCCTGAAGACACAGTCAAATGATATCCCATTTGGCGGAAGTAATCCAAAAGAAGAAATGAAAGGGTCAGTTCTTTTTTTTCCTTCAAACTAGTAAAAGACAGAATTCGAATGCATCAAATGATAATGACCAAACACATTTTTGTTAGTTTATAATTTCTTGCTCATTTGCTATAGCGTATGATAGAGACAAGCTCACTGAAATGTTAAGATATTCATATACTTCCCTTGCCTTTTTCACCTCAAATATTGTAATTTTTGGAACTGACTAGGTGGTGACAGGAAAGAGACCAGTTTAGGTAACACTTTAAAAGGATAGACAGCTTATGATGTGAGACATTACTACTAGGTGTGCTAACATTGCTGAACGTTTTCGTCTTGTTAAAAGTGAAGATAGGCAAGCATTGCCTTTCTTTCAGCCTATAGAAGGTTAAGTAGGGAGTGAACAGTGAGCTAGGAGAACGGTGATTTTCTCATCCAGAAAATAAGAAACACATGCTCACCTTTTCGAAGACATAAAAGTTTGTGCCTTGGTGAAACCTTTCATTCTCCCTTAAGAAACCTTTAACATCATTTCACGTATTTTGCAGTAAATAAACCTGCAGCCCATGCATGTTGGCAGATAGTGGCTATGTGGTTAATGTACAGGAAACAAAGAATGAAGGAGTCATCAGGAAAGTGTTCTTTCTCTCCTTTCATCTACATCCAGAAGGAAGGAGCTGGAGGTGGATGTGGTTGGTCAAAACAACCCAGTGCAAGAAGCCAGTAAAAACAGGAAACATTAAGTTCTAGAGCTTCAGACTGGCGAAAGTGTCGGGAAGGCAGGGTGCTCTGTTCTTTTCTAGCTGATCCACTCACAGCGTCCAGAATGTGCTGAGCCCATGGGAGATGCCTCCCTCTCCCATAGTATGTTGGAGTTCCGTAAAGAATTCAAAGCACTTTAAGCTTATGTTGTTGTCTCTTGAGCCCTAAATACGTCCTTATAAAAGTACACAGAACAGTGGCAGAGGCAGGAAGCCCAGGGACCTATGAATTTCAGTGTTTTTTCATTAATTCCTCAGTGTCTCATTTCATAGTTGAAATATTCAGCTTTGGTCTAAAAAGCAGCTAAAAACCTTACGCGAAGAGCTTGTAAACAAACACCCACTTGGACCATCTGGTTTTGTAACACACACAAGTGATTAAGCTTTAGAGCTATGATGGTTAAATTTTTAAGAACACAACAATCCCAAATACCCGTAAGTAGATTCCTTATATGAGTTTATGGGGAGGGGGGACATGTGATGCTTTATGTAGTAAATAATCTAGAAAGGTTAAAATTTTTTTGTTTCCTTACTTTCCTGTTTTCCACCCTTCCTCTGATAAATGGAGCATATTCATTACAATATTCACAATGAAGAGAAAGTTCTTTCTTCCATTGTAAGTATTATAGAAAGATACACTGTATGGACTAAAAACATGTTTATAGTTCCACTATACTGAGTCCACATTGTTAACAACTTAAGATGTTCCTTATCTTTACCTTCATTATATTTTTGCCCTCTATAGGGAGAGAAACATGTATGTTTGATTGTGTGTGTGTGTGTGTGCATACAACGGGGTGTCTTTCTTCCTTCTAGAATATATTAAGCAATCTGGCTATTTGCAAATAATGAATTCATACTTTTTGTCCATAACGACTGAAGAAAGTCAGGTCAGGGGGAAATTAAATATGTTAACAGCTCTCATTTTAATTGCATAATATTGATACTGTCTTTATAGTTAATTTCCTTGACAAGTCACAGGACGTATGGATTGGATTCTTCACATATTTCTAACGTGGAAATGATTCCAAATTGGAACATTTCATTGAGGTGACAACCCTGAAGGGAAAGAATAAGCAGCACTCTGTTCCACAAGTGTATAGAAATATAACATAGCTTTCTAGCTGATGGCTTTTGAAGTGAATTGCCCAAACACATAGAACAAAAAACTTCCAAGTAAAATAAAAACTCCAGGAGAGAAAGCAAGATCATGTTAGTTCCCCTCTTTCTGTCTTCCCAATCTTGGCCAGACCTTATCCCTTATCCCTTATCCCATCCTAGTAGCCGATGGGATGAAAGAAAATAGCTGCAAGAAGAGGAGAAAGAAATTTTGATTTGGAAACTGGGGTGATTTGAAGACTGAGCTCCTTCTATTTTGCGCGCCTCTGACTTCATTGCATGGCATCCAAGGTTGCCCATATCATCTGCAAAAAAGGAAACCGTATGGGATACTGTGTGGGAGGGATTTATGGACCAAGTATGGAGAGGTTCCTGTCACTTCTACTGTCTTTCCATGGAGGAAGGCTCAAACCCAGGACTGTACATTAGTACAAGGGTGGCTGGGGAATATGATTAGCTGTGTGCCAAGGAACAAGAGGAAACGGGTTTAGTGGACTGCTGGTTAGTCTCCACTGAGACAGGAAAAGAGAAAAAAAGATGGGTGTTGATGCAGGACACTCTATAGTCCTTTTTATTTGCTAAGAAATCAGTAAGGAGCGATTAAAGCCCTTTTCAGGGATGTGCTGGGAAACTGGCTGTCTGGGTTAGGAGCTGGGCGAGGGAGGGGCCTCCCCGGATTTGTTTGCTGATTTCCTTGGTGTAAATCGTCACACTGTGGCTGATTTCAGGCTATGAATGTGAAGTCCCTGGATGTGGATTTGGGAGGAGATGCTCAGCCCCAGCCCTTGTGCGTCATCTTACTAATGATAATGAATTCTGAGAAAACACATCCGAGGCAGCCCATTTATGGGAAGAAAGCGAGCGTGCATTTTGCCTTTGGTATTTGACACAAGGCAAGATTCACTTCAAAATGGATCTCTTTATCATCTAAAAAACCATCAATATGATGTATTCATATCAACAACAGATGGGAGTATACAATTTTGAGTGAGAAAAAAATAGCGCCCAGGGCACAGTGAGTCACAGCTGCCCATCTGGACTGAATCCTGGGTCACTCTCAGGCGAAATTTCAAGCTCCTAGAACAACTTTCCAAGGAGTGTACCGAGAAGTCAGATGCTACTTCTGAAATATGTATATGTTCTATTTATATTTTCTTCTTGGAATTTCATGTGATTGTTCCTGTAACTGTTTTCCAAGAAGAGGGAAAGACTTGGGGATGGAATAGATGATGTTGATGCGAGAAAAGAGATGCTAAGGACGGTCCCTTTGTTTCTGTCTGTAAAACAACTTGGATGGTGGTGTCATTCCCTGGGAAAGAAGCAGAGAAGTGATACGAGCTGGTCTGTGTTTTAACAATGCTGAAATTCAAATGGATACTCAGATCTCAATTGGATAACCGATTAATCTTATTAATAGACCAATGGCTGTATATCTGAAATGTTTGCTATTGTGTATCTCCTTTTGTCATCCAAAGAATCAGGCCATGTAATGATCACTTCCATTTGCTCTTAACATTCTGTTTGATCCGTGCAGATGTGGGTGTGGTGCTCCCGAGTTGGAGTATAGTGGCCAGGATGACCAGCCAAGATATGTGATGCACTATGCTTCAGCCCAGTTGGTTTTTCTTTTTATTTCAAAATAATAAGAGGGTACAAGTGTTTTTGTTACGTGGATAGCTTTTGTAATGCTTGAGTCAGGGCTATAAGTGTGCCCATCACCCAAACGGTGTTCATTGTATCTGTTAGGTTAGTTTCTGCCCCTCGTCTCCTCCTCCCTCCCCCCATCCCCTGCTTGATTTCCAATGACTTTTACTCCCTCTGTGCACATGTGTGCCCCCTGGTTAGTTCCAGTTAGAGAGTACATGTGGTGTTTACTTTTCCATTCTTGAGATACTTTACTTAGGATAGTGGTCTCCAGTTCCATCCACATTGCTGCAAAAGGCATTAATTCATCCTTTTTAATGGCTGAGTAGTAGTCCCTAGTATACGTATACCACATTTTGTTAATCCACTCATGAGTTGATGGGCAGTTAGGTTGATTCCACATCTTTGCAATTCCGAATTGTACTGCAATAAACATTCAAGTGCAGGTGTCTTTTTGATAAAATGGCTTCTTTTCCTTTGTGTAGAGACCAGTAGTGGGATCACTGGATCACCTGGTAGGTCTACTTTTAGTTTTTTGAGAAATCTCCACACTGTTTTCCATAGAGGTTGTACTAATTTGCAGTTCCACCAACAGTGTATAGACATTCCTCTCTCTCTGTATCCATCCCAGGATATTTTTTGGACTTTTGTTTTTGGACTTTTTAATAAATGCCATTCTAACTTGGGTAAGGTAATATCTCATTGTGGCTTTAATTTTCATTTCCCTGATTATTAGTGATGTTGAACATTTTTTAATATGTTTGTTCTGAAAAACTTCTGTTTATGTTTTTTGCCCACTTTTTAATGGGGTTGTTTATTTTTTTTTTCTTGCTTATTTCTCTGAGTCCTTTGTAGATTCTGGATATCAGCCCTTTATCAGATATATAGTTTGTGACTATTTTCTCCCATTCTATAGGTTGTCTAGTTGCTCTGTTGATTATGTAAAGAAGCTTTTTAATTTAATCAAGTCCCATTTATTTATTTTTGTTGTTGCTGTAATTGCCTTTGGGGTCTTAGTCATAACTTCTTTGCTGAGTCTGATAACTAGAAGAATTTTTTCTACATTTTCATCTAGAATTTTTATGTTTGCATGCCTTACATTTAAGTCTTTTATTCATCTTGAATTAATTTTTGTAAGAGATGAGAGATAGAACCTGTTTCCTTCTTCTGCATCCAATATTCCCAGCACCATTTATTGAATAGGGCTTCTTTTCCCCAGTGTATGTTGTTGTCTGCCTTGTCAAAGATCAGTTGGTTGTAGGTAGATGGTTTTATATGTGGGTTCTCTGTTCTGTTCCACTGGTCTATACCTCTATTTTTCTATGAATACCATGTTGTTTTGGTTACTATAACCTTGTAATATATAGTTTTAAGTCTCATAATGTGATGCCTCCAGATTTGTTCTTTTTGCTTAAGGTTGCTTTGGCTATTCAGGCTCTTTTCTGGTTCCAAACAAAGCAAAGAATAATTTTTTTTTTTTAGATCTGTGAAATATGACATTGCTATTTTGATGGGGATTGCATTGAATCTGTAAATCACTTTGGGTGGTATGGACATTTTAACAATGTTGATTCTACGGATCGAGCCCAGTTCGTTGTGCTATGCGTGGCTTTGTTTTCAGAAGTGTTAAAGATATAATGCCTCTTGAATGAATGATGTCATCTGGGCCTCCACTGTAAAGACGCAGAGTTTCCAGTGAGGTACCTGTTGCTTTGTTTTAATTGGGAGGGTTATGATGGCAGCACGAAGACTGTGTCCCTGTACTGTTTATTTGGAACACAAGCCGTGGCAGATCAAAACCTAAGGGTGGATTAAATCTGTGACTTCTTGGTTCTAGTCAGTTATTGGTTTATTTTAGGCCAATTTCTATTTTTAGAAAGTACTAAACTGGTAATGACAGACTCAGGTACTGAGGTTTCTCAGAAAGTTAATTCATTCACTTAGTAAATAATGAGCTGTTCCAGGGAGCAGTTCTCCTCTGCCCATATTTTCTTATGATGGTGAAAAGTAAGCTCCTCTGAAACTAACTTGCCTCCTGCCAACCTACTCTATTGAATTTTTCCTTAGCTGTGGTCTGCCAAAAGACAGAACTGAGGCTTGGCACACCAGTTTTGATCAGACCAGCCATCAGAATCATAATGTCCTAAGTACAAAGCCCACTAATTGAATTTCATTCACTGGACTGAAATACAGCAGCCAAGGCCGAGAACACTGTTGGCTGTTTTTTATGAGGTCCCCAGTCTAAAGTCATTTTTTAAATGTGATGCAATTTCTTGTATCTTTCATTTAAAATGCTACTTGGTAAACAGTGTTTCAGATTAGTGTATTGGTAATTTCAATGAAGACAGTACATCAAGCTGAATCTGAAAAGAAAGAAGTTTAGGAAATGATTCATTCCCCTTTTTGTGTGATCTACTGTAGAAAATAACGAATAAATAGGTAAGGAGAGGGGGTTTGTGGACTTTAGGAGACATAATTGAACTATTTCTAAAGCAGAGTCAGTCTCAATAGCTAAATCTTGGTTTTCTTCAAGCACACTAATAAATTCTGCCTGATTCATTTTTTATTTTCTCTCGGGGTCTGCTTGCAGATTTGCCTCAACAAAAGAAGCATCATGTTACATCTTTTTAATAATTGATGGCTCTCAGTCCAAGCCAGCTTGAAGGAAATTCTCAAAATAGGTACTGATTGAGCAAATGCCTCCTTCCTCCCCACATTCCCCTCCTCAGCACTCTCCGCTCTTTATTTAACAAAACCTACTTTTCCCTCCTGCTTTTGTTTCTTTGCATCCTTGATTGGGGGCAGATGATGTGGGTTTAGGCTTCATCTAATACTTGGTATCTCTCCTTTATTTCATATCATTCTGTTTATTTTATTAAAGGTAAAGGGAGCTGTTAATTATAAGCTGACTCATGTAACAAAGACCTCTTAATTAATTATCAGAACTGATATGTCCTAATCACCACCAGAGATGGTTTGTTGGGACTATAAAAAGTTGGGTTTAGAGCGTGTCCCTCTAGATTTGCAGTATGCTGTCCCCAAGGGTCAGATTACCCTGGAAGCTGGGTCAGCTGCAGCCTTGCCCAACTCCAGCTGTTCCTGCAGGTTCTAATACTGTGAGCTGATCTGTGTTTTCCCCCCAGAGAGAGAGGAGCATCTCCATCTTGCCTCACTGTTGGTGTCATTAGCAGTTGTCTAAGACTTGGAAAAGCCATTATGGCTTTCAGGCAGCTGTGTGGCTGGTAGAACATCAGACTGATCTACTGTGATTCTGGCTTCTAATCATGACTTTGTAAGTCACTTTACCTTCCAAGACCTCCCTTTCCTTATGGGCAAAATGAGGGCTTTGGAGTGGATCATCTCCAAGATCTCCTTCAGCAGTAGCCTTCTTGCATCCTCCAGGGAAGGGGATGATAATCCCAGGAGAAGTTGCGTTCCATTGGGTTTTGGGTGCATTAACAGTATTCTGAACTTAAGTGAATGAAGGTCATTTGCTCCTTCTTTGTAAACTTTACAGTTTCTTCCTGTCATTTTTCTTTTCTCTTAGTTTTTCCCTTATTTCTTTTCCTTTAATTTCTTCCCTTTTCCTTTCCTTTTCTGACTTTCCATGTTTCTAGGGTTAAAGTGGAAGAAAAAAGATTGGCAAAGTGTTACAATCAAGAGTGTTGGCTGAATTAATGAAGAAATCACTTATTATTTTTTTTTAATAAAAATTCTGTCCTCACAGAAAAGCTTTCTCTATCAGAAATTGTATCAGAAAGTAGCCAATATTATTGAATATGAATTTGGCCAATATTGGGAAATCTAAATCTAAAATTCCATGTTAGAGCTCATTTTATTATAACTGGGGGAAAGCCTTACATTGTATCCATCGCTGAAAAAGTTGTATCAAAATTGACGGATCGTTGTCCATTCCCCAAACTGTTTTCTAATCTTTCACTCACTTTTCAAGGGACACATCATGTAGACGGTATGGTGACACTTTCTCACTTATTAGAGCAAGCTTTCTGGGGCTGGGGGGCTGAAGACATCTTTGCTCCGTATCTCTCCAGCAACCAGTAGCTTGCTTGTATGTTGTGTCTGCCAGGATAATCTTTTCTGATTGCCCTTATTGAAATCCTGAGAAGAATCTTCAAATAATCCAACCTATTTGGACCCATACAAACAACATATGGTAGAGAATCTGGGAAGCTGAGGAATTTCTTCTGTTTATTTTTTTACTGACTGTACATTAAGGTTATATTCAGGAGGATCAAGGGAACTATTTGCCTTTCCCCTTTGAAAAATCTTTACTTGTGCTCTCTGTTTACTTTTCGAGAGTATATGGGCTCAGGCTTTTGTTTCTGTATGTAAATAGATTACAGGTAACTCTTGCTGGTACGATGTACTCCTAAGGTTTTGGAATTCAAAATGTGCTTTTCCCCAAGGACAGCTGTGTTAATGGTTGGGTTCCACTGTAATGCTACCATGTTTCAGGAATATTATGTGCTAAATGGCTTCTCTTTTTATTGGAATGTCCATTCTCAGAACAGATCTTTTTCAGTCTAAAAGTGGAGCGGTAATTCCCCTTCTAAGAAGGTGCTTGCAACAAGGCAGAGGCGGCTGCTGCTTGTGCTGGGGGGTGATGGTCAGGATGGGATAAGTCCCACTGCCTTGGGGTCAGTGACTTGGTGGGTGAAAGGACACTGGTAATTTAGTTATCTATATTTGCTTTAAAAATATTTTCTGGGATAGGAAATGCTATCTTAGATGCTTGCTCTCCCACCCCATACTATGCAACAGTGGGGCAGCACCATTCACATTGTAATATATGTGGAAGGTGCCCCCAGAACTGCACAATGCAAGATCCAGCCAACTGCACCTGGTAGTTCTTAACCCTGGAATTAAGTTTTTGTTGTCAGTTTATATGTTTCACATCAATAATTAGTTAGGTACCATATAAGCAGTTCCCAGTTTACAAAACAGTTGTGTCTCAGTCTACATTTTAAAACTGGCTGTTTGGAATTTGCAGCCAATGGGGGAAAAATGAGATAAATAGTAGTGAGTTTTCTAGGTTACCCGCAAAAATCTTCTCAATCGTACTGTAAGTGAACTCCTAAAGACTGTTTGCAACAGTATTTTTTTCTATTCTTCAGTAAATTGTCCATAGTATTG
Source organism: Lepilemur ruficaudatus (assembly GCA_963574885.1). Lineage (NCBI taxonomy): Eukaryota > Metazoa > Chordata > Mammalia > Primates > Lepilemuridae > Lepilemur > Lepilemur ruficaudatus. The sequence goes on along the minus strand of CAUYRT010067439.1, from coordinate 25,355 downwards.
AATAAGAAATCTTCCAACCTGGGTTGGTTGTCGTCATTTAATAGAGGATTAAGCTGGGGCAATGTATTCTGCGTTTGGTGGGAAGAGGAGATCATTCCACACACCCTTGCAATGTCTCATCTTCCACTGCCCACAAACCCTGAATCTCCTGAACTGAGTGCTTCTGCTCAGAGATAAGTTGTATTTGTGGGATCAAAAGAAGAGCTGGGCTGGGTATGGTGGCTCACTCCCATCGTATCAGCACTTTGGGAGGCCAAGGCAGGAGGAGGAGAATCGCTTGAGCCCAGGAGTTCGAGATTGTAGCCAGCTGTGATGACGCCATTTCGGCGATGGAGTTGGACAAGTCATGCATTTTAAATGTTAACTTGAAATCTGTAGCCACACTGGTCATAAGCATTAGCAGTATTATAGGGGCAGCAACATAATTGTGGAAATCAGCACCTCAAGGATTTGTATTGATTCAAATCCTTCTTTTGTACTTCTTGAGTCCTAAGCTTTCTTAAAAAAAAATAAGTAATGACCTAAGTAAGGTCTTCCCCAGCTTCTTACCCTATAAAGTCAATTGGGTGGATTCTCTCCTGATGTTTCTTTATACTTATATAAATTACAGCTTTCAAGCAGTCCTCTTATGTTCACAATCTTAGAAAATAAATAGGTTTGGATACTCACATTCAAGTACCTCCTGCCTCAAGTTACCTCCTGCCTCACTCATGAGTATACTGGAAACACCTTCCGAGTTTTATCAGTATGCTATCAAATCCCAATCTACACTGGAAGTCTCCTTGGTGTCTGGTCTTAGTTGATTTGCAGCTCTCATCCTATGCAAGAAATTATTTTCTAGTACTCAAATAGTTTTTCTATAGCATTAAAGCCAATGATCAAAGTATGATTCCAGTTGCTGTTTGCAGTGTTGGGGTATAAGGGAAAGTGGAATTGAAACGTCGATCTTGTTTATTTGCCAAGCATTTTATTTCTAAAGTTTACTTTTAACTTTTACTAATTTTGCTTTTCTTGCAAGAAAAGGGGGAAAGCTATGGGGTTGCAGGGTGTCTTTAGTGAATAGATTAGAGGCCCCTCCAAGAGTCTTATAATCACAATCAGGCATCTCTTTGAAGTGCTCCCTCCCCAAAGCCTACAGTGACCACATTCATGCCTCAAGGGCTGTGGTGCAAATGGCCTGGTGCCACCTGACTAATTAGTGTCCCCACATCTTGTTACTTAATAAATTGCACCAGAAGGTGCACCAAACAAATTTTTAGGGGTGTTCAAGTTGCCTGTTGGTGACAACCTTCTCATCTCCCTTCTTCCCTGAGCAGCAAGTTCAGCACAGAATCCTCCTGGATGTCTGAGGGATCATTTTGTTGCTCCCAATGGTCAGTTTTATAGGAGGGTAAAGATATGAGAAGTCTTAAATTCAATCATAGCATTGCTGTTTTTATAGGTCAGAATTGGTAGAATATCAGCCATTTCATGAAGCTCAACCCAATAGCATCCTTCAATAGATATCTACCTAAAACAGCGTTAGTGCATGTTCAGTTAAAACCCACTGTGGAGTTATTCTTAAAACAGAAGCTTCAAGTTTTTCCAGTGAGAAAAGCTACTTCTCTATCTACTCCCCTTTGTCTTTTCTGAGAGAAATTAGAAAAAAGCCCTCCTATGTGGAGAAATGCATATATTTTGAAATTAGTATGAAATAAGTATAAGCAGAATGTCCCTTGGTCTTGCAAAAAATTTTTTCTGGAAGTTATAAATGGATGTTATAATGGAAAATGCTTTGAAACCCTAACCAGAGCATTCACTATAAATAAAAGAGCAGCGGAAGATTAATAAATCTGATAAAGCCGAGAAGGAAGAAAACTTAAAATAAGAAATGAGGACTGTACCTTCATTGGAGTGTTAATACAGCCCTGAGTATATATATAGGAAAATCAAAGACTTGCTAAAGGCAGCGCATACTAAGTCGTAGCTATTAATGTGTGCTTAACTCTATTGCCCGGGAGATTTTATTAAATGCAGCGGCCAAGAAAATTGACCTTACTTTTTTTTTTTTTCTTTTTTGGGTTGGATCCTTTGCTCACGTCACATAAATGAATAGAGCTGACAATTTACTGGTTCATCAATGAAACAATATTAAATTATGAAGATGTAAGGAAAAAATCCTACGCTAACATTGTCGCAGTTTGAAAGGTAAGCTTTTCCCTACAAGATTAGGAGATACTAATGTTCTTTTAAAATCTACGTAACATAATGCCATGTGATACACATTAGAGGGTTAAATGGCATTTTGACATCTTTGACTATTAGTGTGATGCTGGCAAGTATTTTGTTAGCAACGTAAAAATGTTTTCCTCATTCTGTCTTTTAAAATGCAAAAAAAAAAAAAAGAAACCATCATTTTTTAATGCTTTAAAGGGTTTTGTTTTGTGGGATATTCTGACAAATTGGACTTTCCTGAGATGTGTCGCCGTGATCGCGCAGTTCCTTTTGAAAGGCTTTGCCCTTGTTTTTACTGATTCACTACATTTACCAGTAGCCTGTGGTTGTCAGGGTCAGACTATTTCTTAATTCCTATCTTTCCGTGATGCGTAAGAAATAAACTATTACTTTTCTTTATGTCTTGTCCTGTGCTTAAGATAGGAAGCCTGCTCTTTCTAATTCTGTCTTCTGTGAGCTTACAGAAGGTTCTTGGTATGCCATCAGTTACCAATTGAATACCCAGTTCTTTCCAGGGATATCTAGAGGTTGAGTCTACTTCGCTCCAATTTGGAAGGAAAACCGCATCATACCTACTTTCCCAGGTTTACCGTCAAGTACTCAATTGCTCTCCTAGATCCAGGTCCTTCCCTTGGAGCCATGAACCCTGTTGTAATGACTGTCATATGAGGATCACAGTGTGGAGAGGGGTTCTTTGGGGGGAACGTGTCAGTGCTACTATCATACTGTCACATGGGTTTGTAACTTGGGAAGGAAGAAGAGTCCCACTGCCTCCTCTAAGGCAGGATCAGTAACTCGTTGGTTTCACTGGGTACCTGCAGTGTCCGGCGCAGAGTAGGTGTGCAGGAATCAGTGCATACTCACTGCCACGATGCTTCTCAATCATGCTTGCTACTGAACCTTCTGGAGTAAGTCAGATTTCCGAACAGCATTCAGCATATTCCTGCTTTCATGTGGAAAACGGCACTTTAGGAGTTGAATTACCTTTTTTTCATGGCACCCGAGTTGCTTAATTTGCAAACGGAGAATAATTTAGGCAGTGGGAGAATATGTCTCCATGCTTGAAGCGGATTGGAATGAATTTGGTGTTCTCTCTGTTCCTTCAGTTCAAACTGTCATAAAATGGAGTTTTGGCCCCAAATCATTCAGTTACAGGATTCTGGGATATCATCTGTTGGTTTGTATAGCATCAGTTTAACTTTAAATATTTTGGTGGTACTAAATGTACTTCCTATAGACTACAGGTGTGTCCTGCTTTAAGAAAACTTGGCTGTGCTTCAGATTCATGCTTACTGTGCCACTGCATGAAGGAGCAATTATTTGCACACTAAAAAAAACTTGGCTTTGTAAAATAATTTATCATGAGATTCCTTTAAATAACCAACTCTCTTAGTGCATTTAAAATATGATTTGATTTGAAAAATCAATGGCTACTCACTCAACTTTTCAAGAGCACATCTGCTTTGTAATGTGAGGCAGACAAAGAGAGGACATCAAGCAACAAAGAATGAGGGTCCTAAGTGAGCTGAATAGGAATTAATTTTAATTTAGGAAAGAATTTGCTTTCCTAGAGTTTCCTAGGGAAAACACCTTCACCTTTATCACCTCCAGAGTACATAAGAAAGACAAAAAATAAGCAAGTCCAATTGCAGTTTGGAAAAGGTAAATCTATTTCTTTGGTGGGTCACATTCTGCATTCTGCATGTGCGTAAAAGTGAGGTTTGCTTTGATCCTGACTATAAAAAGTTTATTTTTAAACTCAGACTGGGCAGGAATCCAGCGATGCTCTTTCCCCTGCAACACATCCTGGGTTTCAGGTCCCCAGCCCCCAGCGGAATGCAACTAAGCAGCAGGAAGTAGCTGAAAAGTGTAGACACTTGATGGGTGCTGAGGTTTTCCTACCCCCTTCCTCCCCTCCATTTTTGAAATTCAAATTGAATGCAATTTTCAGCTCATTTGAGCCAGAATATACTGTTGCTGAGCTTCAGTGGCTCTTAAATTCAAACTCACAGGAGAAAACAGATATCATCTGTCACAGAGGGTGGGAGACAGAATACTCCCCGCATTTTATTCATGGGAGGCAGAGCTCTAGTAACTAATTCAAACCTTTCTGACTAATTGACTAATCATTCACCAGCAAACTTACCAACTAATCAATGAAACCTTTAGGACACCCATTTTACGAAGACTGGGAGGAGTTACCCCCTCTGTTTGAAAAAAAAAATTGCTCAAGTCTATTTTTATATGGTTGGTATTTTAATACCCTTTTGGCAAACCAAGACAGAATATCAGGGCAATCTTTTTTCTGCCCTTCCTGACTATTTTTATTGTTTCCATCCTTAATGTCTTCGTCAATGCTACTTATTTATGACTGAGAATTAGCAGAAAGCTTACAGCTGGCTAAGTGGTGCCAAAATTTTGAGTTCTTAAAAAATATTTATTTTATTAAACAGACTGCCTGAAAAATTATCCTTCTTTCTTGGGGCAAATACAAGTAATCATTAAAAGGGTGAGACCTGCGTATACAGTTCTTGAGATTGCAAGTGTGGCTTGAGAATTCCTCTGAGTAAATTTCTGCCTCTTTACGGGGATATGTGCCCAGGGGATGCAAACGGATTTGAACAAATGATAATCTGAAATTCTTTCTCTGATTTCAGAAAGGATGCGATGTGGCAATTATGATTCTGAAATATAGGTTATATGATGTATCATGCTTGTCCTTGACTTTTAGTATAAGCCAAAATTTCCATGGGAACACGATGGCCATTAGCTTTCTCTTACTGTTTTTCTTTTCTTTTTTCTTGAGGTGAGGGAAGTTAATTATGATGTTATTTCAATGTAAGTAGGAGTAAAACAATTTGATGTCTAAATACCATTATTTTTAATGAAGTTAGTTCATAGCCATCATGCTTGGAGTTAAAATTGTTTTACAGTAGATATGTAATCTGGCCATGTGTATTTATACTCGCATGTCTGTGTGTGTATGTGTTTACACATCCCCAAGGTCTCTGAGAATGTGAGGAACCTACAAACAGTCATTTTCACATTACTAAAGTCATCAACCACTTTTTTCTCTTGATGGTAATATGCTTGTAAATTAGATCCTTGGTAGAAGACATTTATTTCATATCCTTTATAAGAATGACAGCCAACATGTTTTCTCACTATTACACCTCAGCACAACTAGCACAGCTATATTGTTGTTTCTTTAACATGTGCAACAAGAAACCTAAACACTGCTATGAAACTGTGATTTATAATAAGAAATACATATTTGGTCTCTGCCCTGGTTCCTGACCACAGAGCTCCTAATCTCTTGGAATTTCCTGTGTAATAGGAGTGTCTTACATTCTAATGAGGTGACTCTCGGTGGGCTTCTGGATAGGGGCTGGTCACCAGAAAGACCAAGTTCATGATTAGAAGGTTGAAACTTTCAGCCCCAATCCCCATCCTCCGTGAAGGGGAGAGGAGCTGGAGGTTGAGTAAATAGTCGATCACACCTACATGATGAAACCTCCGTAAAAATCCCCAAACCACCGATTTAGAGAGCTTCGGAATTGCTGAACACCATGAGGTCCTGGGAATGTGTTGTGCCTGGAGAGGGGATGGAAGCTCTGCACCCCTTCCCACATTCCTTGCCGTATGCACCTCTGCATCTGGCTGTTCATCTATATCCTTTGTAATATCCTTTATTAACATAATAAGCCAGTAAAAGCAAGTATATCCCTGAGTTCTGTGAGCTGCTCTAGCAAATAAATCAAAAACCCAAAAAGGTATTGTGGAAACTTACAATTTGTAGCCAAATCAGACAGACATTGTGAGTAGCCTCCAACTTTCAACTGTCTGAGTGGGGGGCAGTGTTGAGGGACTGAGCCCTTAACCTGTGGGATCTGATGCTATCTTCAGGTAAACAGTGTTGGGTGGAATTGAGTTTAATTGTAGGACACCCACTTGGTGACCATTGCAGAAAAAACAAGAACAACAAAACAAACTCACACATCCGAACAGAGAAGTGTTCTGAGTGTGAGAGTAGGAAAAACAGTTTGGTTTTTCCTGTTATTACATCTACATTGACAAGGAAGCCACGTTTTTAGCTAATTATTAAATGAGTTAATAGAGTTTTAGTTTTTCTATTAAAATGTCTTGTCTTTTCAATATGTAAGTAGTATTGAGTGTTTACTGTGAGCCAGACATTCATTGTGCTAAGATTTGTAATACATAAAATAGTGGTTCTCTAACGTAAGTGAGGTAGACATTGAAGATGAAATATCAAATGTATCTCAAATACGCACTCTCCCAACCCTTTTCCTCAGTTGATAACCCCTGGCATAAAACATATAATTTAATTTGCAGTTGGGAGAAAAGATGATACTCCAAAAAATCAGTGACAAGGACAATAAAATTTGCATACTGAGGTGCTAGATGTATAGTATTCTCCAGAAATGCTAAGAGAATTGGGCAAGGGAAGGATCACTGGGGTGCTGTCATTTTGCAAGAAGGCTTTGCAGGATCAGTAGGCCAGGGTCAGTGGAGGGACGGAGGGTCACCAGTCCAGGAGGGAGGGAGAGCTGGAGCCCAAGGGAGAATACCATCAGGAATAACAGAGCAGAATGCTTGAGAATGAGAGTTCAGTGGTGCACTGGAGTCTGCTCAGACCAAAAGAGCCAATTGTTAAATTTTTTAAGAATTTTTTGGGCCAGTTTTAATTTAATATTATTAAAAATTAAATAATATAAACTTATGATAAATCAATTATTTTAAAAACAAAAGTAATAAATGTTCCACACTTATACTTTCTAATTAATAATATTATTTTTGCACAGCGTTTTGCTCTTATCTTTGTCTTTGAGGTACGCAACAGGCGTTGTGTCTGGATGGTGGAAATAGTACACAGTGGTGCTCTGCTGTGCATCTCCTGCCAGCTCCATGTTCCATGATGTCAGTTTGGTAGCTGAAATCATCTGTGGTGAGAGTATTTACACCACAGAAGTGGGCAAACATCCTAAAAATTGGGGCTTTCTTCGTTGGAGAGCTAGTTCTTAAAATTTGCCAGGCAAGCATCGGGGTGGGAGTGCAGATGGGGCTAGAGAACTGAAGGGGAAAACCATCAGAATATAGGAAACATTAGGAAAATTGCTCCATCTCAGTGAAGAACAGGGCATTAAGTTAGGCAAATGGTTTACAGTTGACTTAAAAATAATTAGGAGTCATTGACTTTCTTTAAGTACTCTTTAAATTTTTATTATTAATAGGATACATGTTCATTATAGGAAATTTGGAAAATAGAATAACAACTTCTACAATAGTTTCTATGTACTCCACATAAGTGCTTTTAATATTTTTTTGTCTTTATTGAAATGTAATTTACATATCATGTCATTACTCCATTTTAAGTGTACAATTAAATGATTATTAGTAAATTTACCAAGTTGTACAGCTATTCACATAAATCAGTTTTAGAGGATTTCCCACCCCCCCTTGAGACCCCTAATACCCATCCCCAAATACACTTCAAGCATGCCCCTCCCGTTCACAGTGCTCACCACATCCCCTGGATGTGGGTCCGCCCCCCACCTCCAAAATCCCCAGTGAACACTACCACCATTTAAGCACCATAGTGTCAATCAGTCAATACCAATTTGATGGCGAGTACAAGTGGGGCCCATTCTTCGGCTCTTGTGTCACCTCACTTTGAATAATGGGCTTTAAGTGCTTTTAATATTATAAATCATTTAATCCTGGGACCAGCCCTATAAAGTAGTTGCTGTTATCCCATTTCAAAGATAGAGAAATTGAGGTACAGAGAAGTTAGTATCTTTAGCCAAATAGAAAAGCTGTGATTGGAATGCAGGGAACTTTTTTATTCTTGTGGTTTTGTTTCTATAGGATAGCTATGATTGCTGAACCACAGTGTATCTATATTTTCAATTTTATAAGAAACTGTTAGTTTATCTTAAAAAATGAAATTAATACTTCCACCAACATTACTGAGGGTCCAATCCCTAGTTAGCGATAATTCCATCAGACTTTAAATTTTTTTGCCAGTATATTAATGGGAAGTACTATCTTATTTCAATTTGTAGCTTAAAAATCATTAATGAACCTGAGCATCTTTTATAATGTTTATTGGTCATTTGTGTCTTTTTTTTTACATGAATTTACATGTTTATACTGCCTTGCCAATTTTTTTCTATTGAAATACTTGCCAATTTTTTTCTACTGAAATATTTGTCATTTTCTCTACTTGTTGAAATTTCTTGCATGCTGAGAACATGAATCCCTTTTTCTTAAATGTGTTACAAAAATATTTCCCTATTTTATTTTTCCTTTGTGTTTTCATCATAGAGAAAGAGTCAAATATGTTAATTTGTTTTTTGTGATTTCTCATTTTTGTGTCTTAATTAGATTGGTTTCTCTCCTAAAGAAAGAAAAATAATATTTATTTTATTCTAAATCTTAATTTTTAAAAGAGACAGTCTTACTCTGTTGCCTAGGCTGAAGTGCAGTGGTATGATCATAGTTTACTGCAGCCTCAAACTCTTGGTCTCGAGAAACCCTGCCTCAGCCTCCCAAGTAGCTAGGACTACAGGTACACACCACCACACTCATGTGTTTGGGGTTTTTTAAATAAATTTTTTGTAGAGACAGGGTCTTGCTATGTTTCCCAGGCTGGTCACAAACTAGTCTAAATCTTTTCTGTTTTTTCAACATGATTCTTGCTTCCCATAACTCGTAGATGAGTCAGAAAGATAGCGGCAGAGAACAGGAATTTCTGCCATGTGTGGTTGGTGCTATAACTGAGGCTGCCCAGGGTGCCAGGAGAACCAGAGGAGGGCCCTGAGGTCAGCTGGTTGGCAGGGAAGAGAACCCTGGGGTCAGCTGGTTGGCGGGGAGGCAGAGGTGCGGCTGGGCCTCCTGAGGGCGGATGTCTGAGCTGAACCACTAAGGCCGAGGCAGCAGGGGTTAGGAGGATTTCCAGCTAAGGGAAATGGCAAGCCAAGGAGACTTGAAAACTTGAAAAGTCAGTAAGTTTTCCAGAGCAGGGAAGGAGCAATTTCTCAAGGCGGGTCAAGGGAAAGCATTTTTAATATGCAGGAGTGGGAGGCAGGGGACAATTTTCCTGAAGTTTTCTCATTTTCCACAAAGAAGAGGCTTTACTTTTATGGCCAGAGAAAGATATTTTAAGGTGAAGAAAAAGAAAACTCTGAGAGTTGAATTTAAAAAAAAAATACTAACTCAATAAAAGTAAGAAACATATTTCCCTAAAATTATTATGGATGGGACAAAGAATGTCTTCAAGGTTTATCTTTATTTGAGGATGAGGAAGAAGGTGCCTGCCATCTTTAATATCCATGCACCTCTAGTTGCCTTGGGACCACATGGTGACAGGTGCCCCCTAACTGAACCTGGCCTCACTGAAGGACACACCAAAATAATACCCCTTAACATGTTGCTTTTCCTCATGGAAATCATGTGGGTTCCCATTACGTATAGCGAGATCTTAACTTGGCAGGTAAGCTCTCCACACCATTATGCCATCACCGGCTTCCAGTTTCTACTCTTCCCTCTAAAAAGCACAATCACTGTGGGACCTTGTATGTTTCACCTACCCCCTTCCCATTTGCAGTTCTTTATTTAAATCTGGATGTTCACATGTATGTTGGTACCGTTCAAGACTCATCCTAAAACAACAACATATTATAGTGCCATATTCCTACATGTTCTTAACTAGATTGAAATTTCTGGAAAGACAAGAACCATGTCTTATACTTCCTGGCAGTTCCCAGGTCTTTAACACAGTGAAGGTCTGTCCTCCCCAGCAAAATCTGCAGGACCAAACTCATCTCTAGAATCAGACCTGTGGACAGCAGAGGAAGGGGCAGAGAGGACGCTCACAGAATACATAGTCAAAAGATAAAGTCATTCTTTGAAAATCAGGGTTTGGATCTTGAGGAGAGAGTAATTCTAAATAAACCTCAGAAAGAGGCGAGCACAAGACTGCCCAAGGGAGGAATAAATGGATCAGCTGGTATCCATGGCCGAGGGCACAGTTGAAGTTAGCACGAATTGGTAATGAGCCATGTTCACATCTTCCTTTGCACTTGAGGACCAAAGAGCAATGTGAATACAGAAGAGACTGAAGATACCTGAAGCAGAAGCAGAAGGAAAGAGGTTAGAAAAGAGATTCAAGATGCAAGAGAAAAGGAAGGATGTGTGTGAAAAGGGAGAAACAAGTCAGAGAAAGATTCTTCAGAAGGGACATGAAGCAGAAAGGAAGATTACATAATAAACTTGGCAGAGTGTCCACGAGGCGAGGTCAGTGGTGAGGGTGTCCTCCTGCACTCAGAGAGGAAAGCATCCAGTGAAACCAAGTGTTGCCTAATAACTTGGACGAGGGACGAGTGACATGGTATGGGTGTTGGTGGTGCTCTGTAGGGGGGTGGAAATCAGGTGCAGTTTCCGTGAGGACATGGGAGAATGACGGCATAAAAGGTAAGGTGGTTATGCTTGGAAAGGGGTCACAGATGTAGCATCTTTGTGGTTGAATAGCACTGTGTCAGGCGAACATGATAACCACTACACTATGGAAACAGCCAAGCACTGTGAAGTAGGAAGGGACCCGGAGGATCTGGTCCAACATTCTAATCTGGGCTTTAAGACAAAAAGTCTGAAAGGCTGCATATCATCTTCCAGACCCTCCATGGTCTACTCTCTGCCCACCTTTCAGACCTGATCACATGCTTCTCTGCTCTCCTAAACCCCAGCCAAGCCAAACTACCTGAAATACCTTAAGCCACACATTCTTTCTCAGTCAAACTTACCAGTATCTCTGGCTAGAACATTCTTCCATATATTCCTTGTCTGTTTTGCCTAAACTCCTGTTCAAATTCCAGGTCTCAGCTGAAAAACACTTGTTCCAAGCATGACCTCCCCTCCACACACACGAGGTCAGGTCTTTCTTACATGCTTCCAAGCATTCATTTCCTATTTCTTAACTTTTACGGGACATATCTTGTCTGTCACTTTCCTCTTCTAGATGGTAAATGCTAGTGAGTCCCATCCATCCTCTATAATGGTACCGTACCTGTCTCAGAGTAGTTGCTCAATAAACATCTCTTAAATAAATGATGGAAGGAAAGAAGAAGCATAAATTTAAGTGACAAACTTTCACCACCTGAAAAGGAGGTGACATGCTTTCTCCGAAACGATCAGACTTGATTCAGGTGTGACTTGAACTTTCACATGCAGATTTTGGGTACCAGTGTGGGTTTTTCCAGTACTTTTTTGTGGTAAGAAAATATACTACTTTAAACATTTCTATGTATACAGTCCAGTGGTATTAAGTATATTCATGTTGTCGTGCACCATGCATCTTAGACCTTTTGCATCATCTCAAATTGAAACTCTATACCTGTTAAACAATAACTCCCCATTTCCCTTTCCCCCCAGCCCCTAGCACCCGCCATGTTACTTTCTGTCTCTATGGATTTGACCACTCTAGGTGCCTCGTATAAGGGGAATCATGTAGTATTTGTCCTTTTGTGTCTGGCTTATTTCACTCAGCCTTGTGTCTTCAAGGTTTATCCATGATGTAGCATGTGTCAGAGTCCTACTCCTTTTTAAGGCTGAATAATACTCCATTGTGTGTGTATACCACATTTTGTTCTTCCATTCATTTGTTAGGGACATTTGAGTTGTTTCCACAGGAGACCATTGTTTCAAATCCTAAAATACATAATCCACCGTGTAAAGCTAGTAACTCGGGAGGAGGTCGGTGCACTGTGGGTGGTAGATTTGAGCAGGGGAGGAAAGGGTCAATTTGGGAATCAATGATGTGCTTGGCAAAGCCATCAAAAGTGTCCAGGAACAGGGAGACTTTGACAGGAGGAAGAGGAAACCATTCCAGTTGGGCCACAGCCGCTTTGACATGAAGAAGGTAACAAAGATAAACTTCAAATGATAGTATATATTGAGAAGGAATGTTGAGAGACACTCATTTTTTTCCATTCTCTTTTTATGGAAATAAAGGAGTGGGATTTATGAGAAGGGGCAGAGAAAAAGCAAGACATCGTCTGAGAGGAGACACTGGGGGAAAGAGGTGAGAAACAGTGGAGGCTCTGGGGCGGGGGGGTTTGGCCACAGCCTCACACTCACAGGTGCTCCACAGGGGACAGGGGTAGATACAATGCAGAGGAAGAGCCAATCAAATCTTAATTCAAAGGCATTCTACAGACTTCCCGCACGAAGAGCCTTCAGCACTACAATCCCGGTGACTGTCTGCTCTCTAGGAAATGACAGTATGGAGGAAGAGATTCCACAGCCACCAGTAGACACCAGTACCTCTTGTTCAAGACTTTCTTCTTTTCAACTCGACTAGTTTGGGCTCTTTTCTTCTCCTTGTCTTTTCAGTAGCTGGAAAAGAATGCTTGAAACTCACCCCGCGAAAACCCCTCACGTGCCTGAATTCTTTCCCCGTTAAAGATCAGAACTGGATTAAACTCTTTTCCCTTAACAACTTCTTAGCTACAGTTTCCTAAGCCTTTAATGCCCTTTGAATTGTCTGCTCTAAGTTCTGCTGGGTTAAAGTACACCAGCAAAGATAGCCAGATTTGGTCGTGTCCTGTGTGAAGCCAGCGTTCTCCTGAGTGATCCGGCAGCCCGGTCCCAAGGTGCCAGTCTCCAGCGTGGCACGGGCCCTGCCTCGGCATGAAAGGCGCCATGTTTCTGAGAGGGGCCCAGCGCGAGCCATCCCCATAAAGCTCAACCTCGGAGTCTAGAGGCGGAGCAAGTGACTTTCCAAGATATTGCTGGCCCTGAGATAGTGTTACCTTTTGGGAAGTATTATTATTATTTTTCTTTCTACCTCAGAAGTTCCACACGTTGGCCCATTTCAAGTTGCCTCTGATCTTTAGCTGCTGCTCCTCAGCCCCTTGAATCCATCCTCAGGGAGATTCTTGCTGGTCACTTTGCAGAGCTCCCTCCGGCCAAGAAAGCCTCCCTCACTTTGTTTCTACTTAACCCTTGCCCTTCGGGGTGGTGAGGGGCCTTCTTTGGGCTGCCTCCCTTGTAGTCTGTTATTGCTTGCAGGTGATTAGCAGGTGGCTTCTAAGCAAAAAGGAACATTGCCCCAGGCGCCGCACTCCCATAGGCTCTTGCCATTTTGCTACAAAAGAGAAAAATCGGGCCTTTGAAGAGGGTCTATGCACTATTCATGTACTTAGAAAGAGAGGAGTGCCCATAAAATTTCAGGAACAGTATCAGATTTTACTCAGTTATCAGACAGCAGAACTATTGGGTTATGGTTCAGATTGCTTTTGGAATTAAAAAGAAGCAGTTGCCATTTCTAAGCATCTGGCCTTTTAGTAAAAGCCTATTTGAGAATTTCTCTCTAGACACTAATCCCCCAACAAGTTGTATTCCAGTGAGACAGAGTGTCCATGAAATACAGTAATTGGGGCTGTGTGGAGCTATTCTTCTTGCAGGGGGAGCGAGCTTGGTGACAGCAGGCTGCATCCGGCAGTCAGCACTCCGCCCTGCGCTCGGCTACTCATTTCACCAGATGAAAGCTCCCTTCTCTACCTCAATCCTCCAGGCTTTTTTGTCACCTATGCTGCTGCCTTCAGATCCCCCAGGGGAAATATTATATGCTTCTTTCAACATCTTGAGCTACTATCCCCAGCAATAAGTGAAACATTATACATTTTTCGTTGTATCTCTAAACTATTGCTGCAAGTGCCAGTGGCCCTCAGACCAAAAAAAAAAAGTAACCAGTTCATTTTCCTGAGTTTTAAAATGGATAGTGTCTCTCCTATTATTTTTAGTTGAAAAATAAAATTTAAAAAATTAGCATAACTTCTTCCCCTCCCCTCCTCTTCCAAATAAACATCACTGAACCATTAGGTCTTTGCATTCGATGGACTCACATTTCATGTGTAAGAGCCACATGAACATACCATGGCATAATTTTTTTCCACGAGTGGTTTTTTGTTTTTTTTGTTTTTTTTTTCAGTTTTCCTGGGAGGAAAGCTGGTTAAGCTGATGGACCTGGTTGTGTAGCAGAATAGGCCAGAGAACAAACCCCTTGTCTCCTCGGGTTCTTTGGCTCCGGATATAATTTTTTACTCATTGACGAACCTGCAGTGTGTCCCTTACAGCACCTGGCCAAGTTCATCTCTTCTGGCGTTTCCCAGATGGGTCCCGACCTGCTAAAGCAGAGCCGCCAGGGGAGGGGCCTGGAACTTTGTATTTGTAACAGGTGCCTGAGGTGCCTCTGTGGGTCCAGCAAGTCTGGGAAACACTGGTCCATTCATTCTGGCTTTTTCCTAGCAGAGGTGGACTGGACTCAGGGTCGCCTGAGGGGGCATGGAGCGGTTTGTGTGGCCTTTTCCTCTTACTTGGCTCCGACTGTTTGGTCCTGAGGAGCTCACGAACATTGAACAGCAGGCCCACTTTGAACAAACCAGAAAAAGAGGGGGCCTGTTAAAACAAAACAAAACCAAAAAAAAAAACCCCACCACTAACAACAATGAAACACTCAGGGGCGTGTTCTCCTTTATTTGAGAATAAGCTTAGAAGGTATAAAGTTGAAATAGTCCTCAGGGCAGCCGCTCCTGTCTTGCTTGTCTCAACATGTTTTATATGACAACAGTAATAAAGGCTGTGTAGCCACCCTGTTTAAGTCACAAAACCAAGTGGACTCTTCGTTTCCCTGCATGAGAACTGCCTGTGGTTCCTATTACCTGGTAAGGTGGCTCAGTAAAGTGACCTGTTTCAGTGACCTGGAAATCTTCTTGCGTATAATCCTCTAGATAGTGGTAGATGGCAGAGAAGAAAACCAGGAAGCTTTGGGGTGTGCTGGGAAGAGCTGCTGGGTGTGCATATATATAAGGAAGACAGGACACTTTTATTATCGATTGAATAAGGCAGGCTGGGGACTGAGGAACAGTTGCAAACAGTATCTTGGGTACATAAAGGAGTTTTAGATTTTCTCACCTCACCCGATGTGGCTTCCCTGCCTGCCCACGTCACATTTGTGCCCTGCCATAAATAAATCCAAGCTGGGGCTGCAAACTCTATCAACAACAACAAAAAGCCATGCCATTAGCCATTCTCCTATTTCTGATACTCTTTGCATTGCCATGGCAACAATAGTTTTAATTATGGAGAGGCAAAATGATAACTTGTAGATCAGATGTGGCTCACTTTTCCCTGTGGACAAAACTCTGATTTGAGAGAGGCTTTGTATGTGGATTTTCCTTCTAGGCTGGATTTTATTATCTGCTCTAGCAGACAGCTCTTTTGCTTATGGAATGAACCAGAAGAAGCTGAAGTGCTGGCCGAAGGGGCTGCTGGACATAGGTCCTCGTGGAGATGAACCGGACCTTTTTGTCTGGGAGGCAGCCTGATGCACTCGTCACTCGTGCATTTAAGAACCAAACGAGCTACTGCTCTCCAGGGCTGCTTTTGGCTTCCCCTTTCAACCCGTGGAAATCTGCATGTTAGGATAGAGACTTGCATGAAGTATCATCTGGTAATCATCCTTGACAACATTCAGGATTATGCTGGGGGGACAAACAAGTAATTCCATTGCAGTAGCAGTCATGAAAATACACAAATCACAGCAGCTTTCCAATCAGAGCTATGGAGGGTAAAATGTAGGAGAGAAAACATCTTCCTATGTCTGTTCCCTGCCCTTTATTTCTGGATCTGCTTGCTCACACCTTGAATTTCCCTTCAGGTTTGGAGAGGTACCACACCATATCTAAATATTTCTGGGCTCTCTTATTTTGAAAGCTCTTGCAAAGCTAAATAATCTTCCCCTTAGGTAAACATAAATCATTGTCTACCTTCTTTGCTCCTTGAGTAGACCTTTTGATACATCCATTAATTATGGCCACTGCCTGGTGGCACAGTGATGGCTGAGTCACTGCTGTGAGTATCTTCCTTGGAACGCCCCCATTTCTGACACTGAGCCCTAAAATCCAATTCACTGTTAAAGAGGCCCTTCTTCTTTGCAATGGACAGCCAGATGGTAGCAAGTGAAAGAAATATGCCTGGGAAATGCAGCAGTGTGGGTGCAGGAGGGAGAGCTGGAGAAAGAGGGGACGTGGAATATTGATGGAATGATGCTGTCCTTACAACACACTGCAACTGCTCCTAACCTCTGGCAACCCCTGGACTAAGATCCTGATCCTCTGCTCAGTAGATTTGCTGACTCCACCAACAGCCCAGTTAATCACAGTCCCAGCTTTTGAAGGCCAGAATGCCCATGCAGAACTGTTTAGTAATAGAAACCATGGTTCTGATTTCTAATCCTTTCCCACATTATTTAAAAAAGAAAAAAAAAAAAAACAGAAAACAGAAAAAGTCCTAATTTTTGGTAAATCTTGCTTAACTAATGACACAGTCTCTGTGTTTGTTTTGTTTCCATATTCAGGAAGCTTTGCAGCTATGATTTTGATTTTGGAGTTTAGGTATGTTAATTAAGCCTTTGTATGAAAGCAGAGGGGTTCTGTTTCTTGTTTGTTAGTTTAATAAGATTTTGTGTTAAGAATGGCACTGAGAATCTGTCAGAATTAGCTTGGCTGCATATGTGTAGCTCAGTGCTTTGAGACCCTTGAAATGTCTGTTTTTAGGACATCAGCAGGGGGCTAATGAAAAGGCTTTGTTGATTTTAACGAATTGCAAGCCACTGTAGCCAAAATAAATATAATCTGCTTTTTGGATTAGTTGTCACAGATGATTTTACCTACTAACAGTGATTAAAGAACCCGAGTGGACCAGAAGCATAGCTGCTCTCTGGTGACTCTTGCTAAAATAGCAATAAACAGAAGTAAATAAAGACTTAGGGCATTAGTTATCTTTAATAAACAGTGACACCAAATATACAGTGTGCAGGCGTGAAGGGGTGGGAGTGGAGGCTTAGGGAAGATTAGGGTGTCAAATACCTGTATGGCGTGCAACAGTGTGGCTCTTGTTGCCACAAAAAGCATGCAATTGTTTTTTTTTTTTTAAAAAACCAAAAAGCAAAAACCTAAAGTGCTGTCTGGTAATGTTCATGTGTTGTAGTCGTTCCTCATTAGGAAATGGTTAGAATGCCCAGAACTATCTCCTCATTTCCCAGCTCCCTCTCCAAAGCCAATTCGATTCATTGCCATTCCGCTCTCATCTTCCCTTGGACTCCGGGACCAAAGTTGAAATCCTGCAACTATAGGATTAGAGTATGAAAATGACAGAAGTGTTAATTACTTGTGTAATTATTAACCTTCTTGCTGCAGTAATTCTACTCAGTTAATGAACAGGCGACCAACACTGTATCCTTCCCTGTATTTTTCTACTCTGATGAAAAGAATGACCTGCCCTAACCAGCAAACCTGATCCTCAGATTTCCCCAGGAAAGTCTCTGACTGGGTTTTCCCTCATTACTGCTTAACTGCAACCCAAAGAAAGAAAGGCTGGGGCTGAAACCCTCTTAGGCAGGGTCTGGGAGTGCCCGCTGAAAGATGCCTTTAGTAGGCAGAAAAATTATCAGATGGGATAAGCTATAGTTTTTCCTATTATTTTTAATTTTATCAAATGTTTTAAATAATTCTGTGGATACTTCATGTGTGATGACAAAGCAAGTGACAAACAGAGCTTTCCTTAGCATCTTTTCCCCCTGGAGGGTAGGTATCATTGCATTTGTTTACAGACGCAGAAACTGGTGTGCCCAGGAGCGAGGTGTGAGTCGTGCAGGGACGCAGCCATAGAACTGCGCCTTCTCCTTCCCCGTGGTAACCCGGGTGTTGGTTCCACTGCTCACTGGCCCAAGCAGCACACGCCCACCCACAATTCCGAAGATTATCATCTTACCTGTAGGAATACACCTTCAAGAGCTGATAGCTGTCATTTATTAAGGTTTTACCATGTGCCTGGTGCGGTGTTTTACAGATAGCATGCCATTTGATATGTTCTGACAAACATATTCATCCCATAAATATTTACTGAGCCATCCCAAGTACCACGCTCTGCTGTAGAGATGCAACAGGGAATGAAATTGACATGAATGCCTGCCATCCTGAAGTTTTTGTTCCAGTGAAGTGAGTTAAGACAATAAACACAGTAAAGGAAAATACAATCGTTATGTTAGAAGGCGGTAAGTGCCACGGAGAGAAAGCGGGACAGTAGAGAGGGGGTGCCATTTTCAATAACGCGAGTGGAAGAGCCCCACTGAGCAGGTGATATGGGGCTGAGACTTGAGCAGCCACGTGGGTATCTGGGGAGGAGTGCAAAGTGAAGAAGTGCAAGGGCTCTCAGAAAGGACTTAGGAGCAGCAGGCAGGTCAGCAGCTAGGAAGAATAAGGGAGGCAGAGTTAATAAGAGGTCAAGTCTGTAGGAGTTTGTAGCCCATAGTCAGGAGTTTGTCCTTCACTCTTTGGAAAACGGCGAAAAAAAAGTTTCAGGCAGAGGAGTGACATGATCTCTCTTACGTTTCATAGCCTAAGAGGTAGGTTTCATTATCCTCATGCCACCGCTGGGACATGAGCGAGTGCAGAGTGTACTTAAAAAAAGCCACCATGTGACTAACAGGCAGAGAGGGTGAGGTCTTGCTCCTCAGCACCACTACTACTCTCTGCCTCCAGGTGAAAGAGGCGTCCGGTATCTATGTGACATCTTTCTTACCATCAAATGGGAAAAATCTTGCCAACTTTGTTTTTTAGGTGAGATCCTGAGGATCTGGCTCCAGAGTCATGTAGTAATTGGACCATTCAGGATACCATTTACATCATTAAGTTCAGCTTCCAAAGGAGACAGCAGAGTATAATGAAATCTGAAATCTGGGTGAAACTGCTCAAGGTCACGTTAGCAGGCAGTGTTGGATCTGGGATTTAAATCTAGTTCTGCTGCCCAGCTCAGAACCTCTTGCCTCACTCACAGCATCAAGCTTCTTCCACGGTACTGATAACTTGTGACGTTAAGATACATCCACATAAGCAGGGAGTGAGATGCCCGTAATAGTGACCTTTTCATGCAGTGCCTACCCTTATCCTCTCCCCGCACGTGCCAGGATGGGTCCTCGGGCAGATATGCAATTATCTATCGGGTCATGTTGAAACCATATAGCTAGAAAAGGTAGCAGAGCAATACGTAACACAGCTTTGCATGGAAGTAGTCATTTGGGGACTGTCCTTAGATTTCATTTATCTTCAGGAATTTCTTTTCCAAATTCTATAAACCACCACAATGTGATATAAGTCTCATTGTACATCCATAATGGTCTATTCGTCTTGTTTCTTTCATGGTGAACTTGAAAGCTAAATAGGAGTCATTAAATATTCTCAACTGATTGTTGAAATGAATGTGGAAGGCCATGCCCAAGCAGGCAGATACAGGCACACAACTGGCGATACACACACGCACACACAACCAGAGTTCCCTGTTTTCTAAGTCTCCTGTGCAGTTCTTACCTATATT
Source organism: Lepilemur ruficaudatus (assembly GCA_963574885.1). Lineage (NCBI taxonomy): Eukaryota > Metazoa > Chordata > Mammalia > Primates > Lepilemuridae > Lepilemur > Lepilemur ruficaudatus. Next base: position 5,687 of record CAUYRT010067439.1, on the reverse strand, counting down.
GATTATCTTGCTCAACTTTATTTGAAAGATTTAAGTCATTATGCTCTCTTTCGTGAGGAAGATAGCCATGCCTTGCTGGGGTTGATACCAGGTGCTGGCCATACCTTTTAAGAGAATATTTTACTTCTAAAATCTTTTGAATTTCAGTGGATTAAATAAACAATAGTTCTGTAGTGCGAGCACGGTGTGGCTATTTTCCTTCTCTAAAGAACCTTGCATTTCAACGTGGTATCTTCCGCTAAGGAAGCACTGCTATTTGAATGAATGATATACAGCTTTATCTTGCTGCCTGCAGGTTTCTCCCCAGTATATTTCTAAAGTTCTCCTTTGCTGTAATTGTACCTTTTTGTAGAGTTTATGTGGCATCTGCCACCGTTTCCCTGAATAACCTAACAAGATGCCAGTGATACTTCGTCTTAGACTTATTAGAATAAAATATAATACAGGTGCTCTGTTCATTTTCCAGGGAAGTCTTACTTCAGTGTCTGGCATTTTGAATTAAAAGGAAGTAATTATCTTGTTATACTATCCTATACTGACAGGTGGGACAGACCTGAGCAAAAGCTTGGTTCTGCCTAAAATTCAAATTAACACCCAGGTCAGCTCTGTGGTGGTATAGAAACATGATATTTCTCCTCCATGCAAGACTAATTCGGGTGTGGAATGTGAGTCGCTCTTGTCTGATTTCTAGAGAAAGAGCCCAGCTAGGGTGATAGCCTGTTTGTTTTTTTCTTAAGAGAAAAATAAAAAGAATATATTCTGTTTGAATAAGTTGTTGAAGAAGCAAACTTTGTTTACTAGAAAACGTAGTTAACCTAGCAACAGATTTATACTGGTTGGTGTTCAAATTTCAGCCCAAGCCTGAGTGTTCTAGCTATGTGGTTAGTCTGCTGGCCAAAGCCCTTGAAATTTGATGTTTCTTAGTTCAAAACATGAAGTGCTGTTCCCAAAATCATAACACTTTGACAAATTGAATGTGAAAGTATCAGGGCCATGTAGATGGCATTTTTCTCAGTGAAGGGACAGATTAGCATCCTTTGCTCAGCACGTGACTTAGAATTAGCGAACCTTTGGCTCTAGGAACCAGAGCAGGTAAGCACCTGAGGCATCACATTTTGATCTTCAAAGTTATGGCAAGGTATTTTCCCAGAGTTTCTTTAGTGGCTACATATAAATATTTATTTGAGAGGAAATATGAAATGGGAACATTAGAGAAAAAAGTGAATTTATACCCCTGCATATTTGAAACTGGGATGAAAATATGTAACAGCTAATACCAGATATTTAAGTATTGTCACTGATACTGTTCGTAGATTATAAAACGTTATATTACTCATCTGATATTCGTAAGTCTGTGGTGCTGGTAGTGTAGGCATCATTTTCCTCATTTTATAGATTAATAAATTCAAGTTCAGAGTTTAATTGATATGTCTAAGGTCACAAATCTTACTCTGGTTTTCAGATTTCTGATTTCAAATATAGGGCTTTTTAAATTATATAACATTGACTTTTATAGACTTTTCTTTTTAGCTCACATTCTGTTTTATTGTAAATTTTTAAACTATAATTCAAAGTACAATGAGTTTATCACAGACATTCGAGTTATGGAGGGGTCTCGTTAGATTATCATCTTTTTCTTTGAATTCTTATAGTGAAAAAAATCAAATAATAATAGAGACAAGGAAAAAGACAGGAAGAGTATTTGATGAAGTTTGAACATCAAGATGAAGCTGAGCATATAGTATATCTATGTAGAGAAGCTTGAGCTATCTAGAACTATAGAGAAGAAAATATGCACTTTTTTTTACCCTTACAAATAGGTAACAAATAGCAGGCTCATTTTTTCCCCACCAATTTATAGAGTCGAGGCAGAATGAGATGATGGAGACAGAAAGGTATTCCTTTGAAAGAACCAGTCACATACTGGTTTTCCAAGCACTCTGTGTAAATATAGCTGATTACATTCATTAGTACATTTAAAATAAAGAGAAAGAGAATATGGTGTATTTAAAATAATCTTAAAAGCCTATATCTGAAAACAGGAATTTTCCCAGGAATAAACAAAATTAACTGCCCCAGAAGCTGATGTTTGGAACAGAATTACAAATGCCTTTGTAGATTTTAAATTTGGCAAAACATGTTCCAGCATCATTTAAAAATAACAACTTTAAAGAGCTCATAAATAAAGACATAAAAGGCATTTTGACATTTAATACAAAAACAGCATTTTGATGAACTGGGTAAAAATGAATCATAGACATATGGATTACATATTTCTTATAGTGTGCCTGAGTTTTAAAATCGAGGCAGTGAAAATCTGGCAAAATATTTTTGGGGAATTTGCTATATATACTATATTTAAAAAGAGGTGAAGATGAACTCCAGACTGCTATGATTGCTCATGACATTGAATTTAATAGCTTTTAATTTGTGGATAAGAAATTCTTGTGAAATAGCTCAGTCTGTCCACATGTTGCGGAAGTGAGTGGTTGGAGATGGTGTATACCAATTCATTTGATCACATAATCAATCAACAAACGTGTTACGAGGTGCTTGCTGAATGCCAGGCTCTGTACTAGGCATTGGGACAGCTTCTAAGATGGCTAAGAACTGTGGACTCTGCTTTTATGGGAGGGATGTAAAGTGGTGGAAAGGGACTCACAAATTTCCAGGTACTAGAAATTCCAAGTACTTTGGGATACGTAAAAGAGACTTACGAGTATTTACTGTGGGCCAGTCACTGTGCTAACCACGTTACATTTATTGTCATGTTTCATTGTTAGATCTCTGTAAAATAGGGATTATTATTTTTCCCTTATAATAGATGAGAAAACTAACGTTACATCAAAGCGTAAAGATTCAGTGATTTGTTACGTGTTGGTGGTAGTTGACTACATTGGTGGCTCCCAGCAAACCATGTCTTCTACATCCACTCTCCTGGGTAGTCACTACCCCTTGAATCTGGGCTGGCCCTGGGATTCAATTTAACCAATAGATGGTGGCAGAAATGATACTGTTTCAGTTCCAGACCAAAATGTTAAGCAGGCCTGGCAGCTTTCACTTTTGTAGTCTTGAAAGCCCCGAGTTACCTGGTAAAAAATCTAGTCACCCTGCTGGAGAGATGATGTGCTAAGATCCTGTAGTGATAGACACAGGGAAAGAAGAGACCCCAAGATTACTGCGGTGGGGAGGGAGAAAAAGAGAGACAGAGAAAGATAGATTGATCCAGCTAGCCCCACATCTCAGCCGAGCCCACCTCCCAACCACCCAGCCAGCAGCATGCAGCCACATGAGTGACCTCCAGTATGAGCAACAGAAGAACAGTCCAGCTGAGCCCAGCCCAGTTTGTAGCCTTATGAACAAATACAGTGGTGGTTGTTTGTAGCCATGGAGTTTTGGGTGGTTATTTACATAGCAAAATAAGACCAAAGCAGTGGTTGAGTAAGATTTAAACCAGGGTCACTCTGACTCAATACACAATGTATATTTTTTCTCACTGCCTTTGCTCATGGGATGGGGGTGGGGAGTCGAGGAATGGAATCCAGTGATATCTGAACACTTATAAAAATCGTCTGCCTCTGACATGCATGAATTCTGAAAAAGAAAAAGAAGACATTTTCCTTTTGTACTTTAGAGGAAAAGCAAAACATACCAGTGATGTCAGACCCACCCCAGGGCTTTCTTGCTGTGTGTACTTTGCAGGGCTGTATCAGAAAGAACATGAGCAGGTGTCCAGAAATTCTCGTTTCTGGTCTTCTTCCTGGGCAAATGCCATGTAAATGTTTGTATTGACTTTATTTAGCATTATCAAACCAATGACTGATGCTAATGAATGACTCTCTTTCACTTGGGAGTTTATAAAGTGAACACTGGCAGGAACTTTAAAAAGTACACAAGTGCGACACACACATACACATGGGGAGTGTGATGCACAGTGACATGAAACAAATGGTGATCAAAAGATATGAAACGGGGGCAGCATGCAGCGGTCAGGGAGAGCCGAGGGTCCCTGGCTGATAACACAGGGGAACACTTGAAAGCATAATTTCCTGGCAAGTCCACGTTTGAAGTGATGTCATCTTTTTTATTCTCTCAACTCAATTGCTTCTCTGAAGCTCATTCTTTCCATTCTGATGAGGAGCAAAGATGTTACATCAAAGGTTAATGCTTGAATTGGGGCTGAAAGGGAGAGGAAAGTGGGTGGGCACATGTACACACGCACATACACACACAGTGGTAGAGAAAGAGAATCACAAATGACTGAAAGTTCTTAAAAGTGTGATATAAAGGACAATAGCCATCTTCCTCCCCTGACGAATAGTTCACAAGGTTTCCTAGAGTTTGGATGTGAACTGTCACACTGCATACCAAGGAAGTACTGCCACTGGCTGTTTCCTTTGGAAGTGTGCAGCAGTAATGTATGTGAAGGGGGATACTGTGATAGCATCAGCACCCCTAGTCCACACAGAAAGCTCTTGATTTGTCAAAATAGCCATGACTGGGTTCTTTTCTCAGAATTACCAGAGTATGACTTAACGGTGTTCTTTTTCCAGTCCTCCTTTGGAGACTCTTTCTAGCAGATGTACTCCTGCATTCTGTGTACATGGTACCATGACAGCAATTTACATTTCTCTTTGTAATCAAGTACACTTTTCCAGGGTTTGGATTTTTTTAAAAAGCTGTATTGGCTTTCTGGGGTTGGATGATTGACTGACTTTTGTACTAGTGCAATCTGCATGTTGAAAGGACACTTTCTCCGTCCTTCCACTCTTCCCCTTCTGCAGCCTCCTTAAGGATAGTAGAATGTGTGATTGTTTTTCTCAAAGGTTCCTAAATTGTAGAATTGTTTATTTTTTATTTTTTATTTCAGCATATCATGGGCGTACAAATGTTTAGGTTACATATAGTGCCTTTGCCCCACCCAAGTCAGAGCTTCAAGCATGTCCAATCCCCAGACAGTGCACACCGCACCCATTAGGTGTCTATATACCCATCCCCTCTTGCCCACTCCCACCTGCCCGACACCCAGTGAATGTTACTACTATATGTGCACGTAAGTGTTGGTCAGTTAATACCAATTTGATGGTGAGTACATGTGGTGCTTGTTTTTCCATTCTTGTGATACTTCACTTAGTAGAATGGGCTCCAGCTCTATCCAGGGAAATACAAGAGGTGCTATATCACCATTGTTTTTTGTGGCTGAGTAGAGCTCCCTCGTATACATATACCACATTTTATGAATCTACTCATGTATTGATGGGCACTTGGGTTGTTTCCACATCTTTGCAATTGTGAATTGTACTGCTATAAACATTCTAGTGCAGATGTCTTTTTTATAGAATGTCTTTTGTTCTTTTGGGTAGATGCCCAGTAATAGTATTTCTGGATCAAGTGGTAGTTCTACTTGTAGCTCTTTGAGGTATCTCCATATTACTTTCCATAGAGGTTGTACTAGTTTGCAGTCTCTCCAGCAGTGTACATGTGTTCCTATCTCTCCACATCCATGCCAACCATTTATTGTTTTGGGACTTTTTGATAAAAGCCATTGGAATTAAGTGATATCTCATTGTGGTTTTGATTTGCATCTTCCTGATGATTAGAGATGCTGAGCATTTTTTCATCTGTTTGTTGGCCATTAGTCTGTCTTCTTTTGAAAAGTTTCTGTTCATGTCCTTTGTCTACTTTTT
>CAUYRT010067438.1:0-37124 GCA_963574885.1 Lepilemur ruficaudatus | reverse complement strand
AGGAATGACTAAGTAAATTATGGCATTTACAAAATATAATATTACATAGTATATTTTAAAAGATCTTGTAGTATAATAACATGGTTTCCCCCTGATTATGCTAAAACACTAATCAAAAAAAATTTTCAATTTACAGGAAATTTTACAGGAAATTTCAAGTATGTTATAATTTAAAAAAATAAGTATTGCACCAGCAAGTTAATGATGGCAGCCTCAGAATGGTGAAATTATGGTTGAATTAACAATTCTTTCCAAATCTCTATACTTTCCAAATCCTTCAAATTTAAATTTTGTTAATACATTGGTTAATCACAGATACTGTAGTTTCCATGATATTGCTGAGATGCGACTTTTCAGATGTGAGTTCCTCACGTTCTTTCATCTAGTCAAAAACGTTTGTAAGCCATTCTCAGTTTAACTTCTAATAAATCTCTATAATAATCTGATTTAAATAAAGTGGTACACTAGGAACCTTAACTTAAGTTTCACCCTCAGATTTTATACATTTGTCATTCTATTTTTATACTGCTTTCAAGTCTGAGAAAGATATTTAATTATTAGTTGTGATCCCCCCAGATTGTCTTTAAAGTACTCTAATTAAAAATCATATATTTGCTCTTTGCTAAGTACGGATGAAAACATTACTTCTGTATTTTTTTTATACATCATTTATTGCATTGCTCCATTTCTTTTATGTAATTTTACTTGTGACAAATTTCTTCCAGAGTGCAGGATCGGGCAAAATTTATTTCTCTTGCTGTCTTAATCTTTTTTTCCTCCCATTTGTTTATTTTTGCTTTACACACCAGACTATGAAAGTTATGTAACCCATTATTTTCCCTCTTTGACCTAATGGCTACAAAATTCAGAACTAAGCTTTGGCTGCAGTTACTGAACTTTTTTCAAAGAAGATTTTCTTATATAATTTATCCTTGTCATTCCCCTTTCTACCACTTAACTTTTGTCTTAAAGTTTTTGTTATTCCCCTTTCTACCACTTAACTTTCTACCACTTATTTTTTTTTCTTTTTTTTTTTTTATTTCAGCATATTATGGGGGTACAAATGTTAAGGTTACGTACATTGCCCTTGCTCCCTCCCCCTATTTTTTTGTCTTTTATATCACATTAGTGATTTAAGTCTGTTAGTGACTATATTTTAATTGTAAGTTGCTAAAAATCTTTTTGGGAATAAGGTGAGATATAAGATTCATTTAAAATTCAGGAAATGAAAAGAAAATAATATACGATAAAAGAAAAAAATTATGTTTTGAGATAACATGGCTTAATTCATTTTTTTACTATATAATCAGTTAAATTATACCTATTAACTATTGTGTTTCCCAGGAGCTCTTAGGTTTTTTTAATGATCAAATTATTTGGACTCCATCCCTGGGAGGCAGGGGAGATGCTGAGATAGATTGCTGAGCAAACTCTGAGATGTACATCCCCTTAAATTGGGGATTGTTAGTTGTTTTTTCCTTAATTTCATTTGAGTAGTGAAAACAAAAAATGTTAAACATTTAAAAAGCTAGGCTTTATAATTTGTGGTAGAACATAAAGGAAAAATGGTATAGTGAGGATTCCTTTCCCCAACCCCTGCTTTTTGACCAAGATTTTGAAAAGGTAGTGTCAAAATTGTAGCTCCAAAACACAGATTTACATTTGCATAATTTATTAGGATAGAAAGAATATATTTAAAAGGAGTTATTTTCATATGTCTTCCTTATCTAAACTATTATAATCTTCAAGTTTATACCCTACCACACTCCTGCAGTGATTTTGTAAGTTTTCAGTATATCATCAAACATAGCAGGCTATAATTGACAAGGCTTTTGTAGTTATAAAAGACAGCTTAGACTCCAGAAGATTTTTCAATTTTAAGTTGCAAACATTAAAATCCTTTACAGCAGAGTTAATAGTGATTGTGAAAAGGGAACACACATAAACAGCAACCCTGACTGACTCACATTAATTTTGTTCACAACAATACCTGACATGATTTATTACTTTTATAGTTAAGATCCCCAGGTCATTTTGAAACAAAATTCTCAAATTAAGACTACAGTAGAGTTTGCAACTGGAAAACTATCATTAACTTTTTTTTTCTTTTTTAAAGTTGGATCCAACCTTTGAAAGCACAGTGTCTTACTATGAACTCATAGAAAATGGGACAACCACTCTGGTTACTTACAACACTCAGATGTTTCTGCCTCAAAGGGGGATGGGGAAGTCATTTTGTAGTAACTGGCAAAATATTTGTCAAGCTGTAGAGACCATCCATTGTTGTCTCCTAAAATAAAAATCAGAGAGCAAAAATGTTCAAGAAAACCGATATATTCTGGTATGTTGGGGAAGAAAATAGGTCCTTTCTTTCAAATAAGTCAGTGAGTCTCAAACTTAGTGAAATAAGCATTATCTGGGAAGTTGCTACAATGTGAATTTCTGGGCCCCCACATAGAGATTCTGATTTCTTAAGTCTGGGATGGGCCCCCTGGTCTTCATTTGAAAAAATTTTTCATTTTTAGTTATTATGGGTACATAATAGTTGTATATATTTATAGATATATGTGATGTTTTGATACAGGCATACAATGGGTAATAATCAAATCAGGGTAATTGGGATACCCATCACCTCAAGCATTTGTCATTTCTTTTGATGTTAGGAACATTCCAATTCCACTCTTTTGGTTATTTAAAGTATACTGTATCTTAAACAAGCCTGTAGATGTTTCTGCACTAAGTAGTATTGGAACCACACTTTAAGAAACAACATTTTGGACATGTCTAAATCTAGCACACTGTTTTAGCATTTTAGTTATGTTTCCCTAAATCTTCTTCAATCATTAAAACTGATGCTAAAGATGTATAAACATGGATAGATGGTCATGATGATTAAATTTAAAAAAGAGAAACATGACCAGCATGATCCCATTTCTTTCTTTTTTTTTTTTTAATAGAGGCACTACAGTATTTAACGTGATTATTCTCTGGGTACTTATATATTTTCTCATCTGTATTTTCTGATTTTTATATTAAACTAATATCACTTATTAAAAAAACAGAAAAAATAATAATAGACTTCATTTGGTGTGAAAAAGAAAATTTTTCTCACAACAAAATTCCTTATGATTTTTTAGTTATTTTTAAACATAACTGACGTTGAAACCAGTCACGTGGTAGAAAGGACTAGTAAGTAGGGATGCAGAAGCAGCTTCTTTGAGATCTCTGCAAATGCTATAAGCCTCAACCCCTTGTGAGGGTTTGAATGTGATCCTCTGTAGCGATTCTAACTTTTTTCCCAAATGCTGCAGGCACTCCTTAAGGATGCCCAAGCATATAAACAGAGGGAGAAATTAGAAAAGTTTGTCCTATTTCTGTAAGTTAGTATTAAATCTAGCATTGCACTTATAAAATGTCATTATGTACAACAATTTTCAAGGCAGCCTTGGATAGACCCAGTTCTCCCCCATTTCTTGCTGTGGTTCTCACGGACAATGGTAAATATTCTGGGAATGCAATATCCTGAGATAGGGAGGAGCTACCTTAAACCACCCAGTCCGTATTCCCGTCCCTCCCAGGGAATGTAACATCTTGAATTGGGGAGGAACTGCCGCTGGAAGTGGGATGTCCTTCAAAGATTTCCCAGTGTGTCACCTTGCCCCTAAGGTATATGACCCAGGGTGGCTGTCTTTTAGGGTCTCAGCCACAGTGCAAATGGGATATGTGCAGTCAAGAATCCCTCTGCCCTGAGCAGCTTTCTCGAGTCTTGGGAGACCAGCTTACAATGGATCCTAGGCTTCTTTTGTCCCTTGCTGCCCATCCCTAGGTAATAAACACGTTTCATATGACTTGTTGCATATGAGTGTATCCTGTCTCACTCTGGACTTGGACAAATTGGCAAATAGTACATGGTGAACCTGGTTCACACCATCTATGTGTAGTTTGTATTTGAGACTTGAGTTCAGATATTACAACCTCATTTAGTTGCATGGATTTGGTAAAACTGACTTCATGATACCCATGGTTTCAACCCTGATCAGTGGACTTTCAGGTTGTATCCCCAGCCCCCACTTTTTGTACTGGGGAACATGCACTCGGTTTACCATGGCCACCTCAAACTCAACATTGCCAGTATGGAACTCATTATCTTTACACTTGTTACTCCTTAAGTTCTCCGGATTTGTGAATGATCCACACAATCTACCAAACTGTCCCAAACAGAAAGGTTAAGTTTATTGGACTATGCTCAGATCTAAGTATAACTTGCATGATTTCCCCCCTTCTTGAGGCTATTCTCTTGTTTTTTCATGGTTTATTAACTCCTCCATTAAAATTATGTTTGGAAAAGGAAAGTTATTTTTACATAAATATTATCTATATTTGTAAAATTAGACATCTTTTTATAAGTCCCATTAAAAGTAAAAAAATTGGCAAGAAGATAGCTTAAACATTGTATATATAACACTCTTATTTATTTAGCATTCCTTGTTAGTTTTAAAACTTCTTTATTACAGAAGTTTTCAAAATAAACAAAACTGGCCAAGTAGCATAATGACATTAACATCTTGATTCAGAGGGAGATAAGGGATGTGCCTCAAGTTTTCCAACTGCAGACTTCAGCACGGGATTCCAGCAGGCCGTCAGTGGATAAGGTATAACACCCTAGAAACCAGCAAATACCAGCCATTGAACACCCAGGAACCAGTTCAAGGTGCCTGCTTGACCTTGAACATCATGCACTGGATGATACCTTAGGTAGAAATATAGGATATGGAGAAGGGAATTTGAAAGACTGAGCAGATATAGCCAAATAGAGATGATAACTTCCTGAGACTGTGGTGGATTTCTGAATGTTTGCTCCTCCTCCATTCTATCTTCAGTTTAGAATGCTTTCTTGTTCTTTGGAAGGTAACTTAAATCTATGTTTTCCAGACCCCAAGCAGCTAAGGTACTTGTTACAGATAAGCTTCTACCAATTGGATGCACTCATGTAAGACTTGAAGTTTGCAAACATCAGCCTCATGGGTATCTAGTGGAAGTTGGGGTGGTTACTGCAGCCAGCCTCAGGGTTCCAGCTTGATGGGTGCAAAGACATGATCAGCAGTAGCAGTGGTAGCGGCAGCAAATGCCTCTTGATCTTGGGCTTGCAACTACGGTGCTATATTCCCCACCTCTGACTCTCGTTTTTATAGCCTTTAAAATGATTCTATAAACACATTCTTCCATATATGAAATTTCTTTTGTTCTTAAGTCCCCTCCTCAAATATCTAGAGTGGTTTCTGTTTCCTCTTTCCAGAAGGGGCTGCAGATAACAGACTCTCAAGGATGGAAACATTGGGTATGTGACCTGGTTGATTTTGAAGATAAGGACAATCTTGTTACCATTAGAAAATAGGACTCTTGTAACTTATGGTACACAGTGACACAAAAAGTCACTTAAATCATCACTATGGCTTCCTGGAATGATATGCCTATTAGAAGGCTAGACTCTGGCAAAGTGGCTGCTATGACAAATCATTAGAATGAAAATGGGAAATTTCAAGGGCTGTAAAGGGGGATGGCTCAGGAGATAGGGCCGGAGAGAATAAAGAAAGAAAAAGACAAGCCCAGGGTTTTACGTTATCAGCTCATATTAATAAAAGCTCAGAGAACCAGGGAGCTTCCATGACTACACTAAGATAATCTTCTAGGTCAGGACTGATGTAGCCTAGAATCATACAGAATCTGATCCACTGGGTTGCAAAGTTACAAGTTGAATTCACATTTTGCCACATCTTTTCAGCGAACAGTAAAACACTGATTTGGAAAGAGAGGGACCCTGTGAATTGTATTGTATGTGTGTTCAGTTGAATTTGGGGACCCTAAACCTCATCCTATTGAACCTCCCTTGCCAGCAAAAGCAGCTCCCTTTTCCTGTCTGATGAGGTTAGTGTAGTTTGAAGACACTTTGGATACTTTACTTGAGGTAAATAAGTTGCCAACTCTCCTGAGGCCCTTTCATGACCATGCTTCTTTGCTTCCCAACCTGTTCTAACTGGAATCAGGTCCCAGCACACCCTAGCAGGTAAGTGCAAACTGGAGCTTCAAAAGAGAACATTGAGACACAAAACATTTTGCTCTTTTATGTAAGCAAAGCACTGAGGAATTTGAGTGGGAATGGTTTCTAAGAGTGCAAAACCAGCAGGCAGAAAGATAACCTCAGATTGGGCAAAGCTAATTAATATGGGTATTGTACTTACTGGAGTTTCTGGATTCAGGATGCTAGCTCAAGCTGTAGTTTGCTAGATTGTTGACTGAAATCTGAACTCTGTGTTGGCTTAGCCTAATGAAATTGAGAGGCCAATGCATATGGATGTTGAGTTGCCAGAGGAACAGATCATGAGGGACATGCTTTCGTATCATACAATTGCAACGGACTGTAGTGGAGTATACTGAAGATTGACTTACTCGGTCTCTATCTGCCTCCTCTACATTGATGTGTTGCTGTAGAGCAGAGACTGAGAAGTTTAAAACATGTCACATTTCCTTTACAGCCAGGATTTGGGATGCACTCCCATGTAGTTTGGTTGTTAGAAGAGAGGTACAAGGTCATTTCCCTGCTGCTGTGTCAGAAGCAGAGGTGCACTGTGGCAGCTGCAGGGCATTTCAGGTATTACCAGCTTTATGGTATTGGATGCAGTTGTGTTTGGGGCAGGGGCCCAGGACCGGCGTGGCAGCAGCTGTCCCAGTTCTGGGTTGTCACCACGGTGGTCTGCTCTTGAATCCAACAGTACCGCTGGGGGCCTTGCTCACTCCCACTCTTCCAGCCCTTCTGAGAATTTTCTACGTATCTAATTTGTTTAGCATGCCTGGAGTAGTTTCTGGCTCCCCCTGCCCCATTAAACCCTGATAGATACAGAGCCTGATTGAATTATTGGATTAACACTTGATTTAAATATGATTGAACATTTAGTTAATTTGGGGAGCTCAATTGGAATCTCATGAGGGAGGACAAAGAAGTGCATTTTTTCTGAACCCATAAATTTCAGTGTGGTTTAGTTTTTCGTAGTTCCACTAAAGGAACTCCAGTGACACCTTTCAGCATTTTCCTGAATCTCCCCAATCTGGGTATGGGGTCAGGGGCTTTATGTAATGTTCTGCTCTCCTGGGCTCCAGAATCATCTATTTATTTCCTTGACTGTCAGGTTTTGAAGTTTATGGCATTGAGTTGTCCCCCTTCCTGGTTTTGCTGAGTTTGTGACTTTTTGGCAAGTTTTTACTTTCATAAACTTGGTTCATATCTTTACATATAAGATAAGGATAATTCCACGAGAAATTTTAATTCCCTCATTTTAACACAGAAGTTGCATATTAGCATTAGCACTGAAAGAACTCTATGGTGAACTAGGTACTGTATTTTATCCTCATGATAACTTTATTTGGTCATTATTATCATCTCCACTTTCAAACGGAAAAATTGATCTGAGAAGTTTAAGTTATTTGACTAAGAAAGAGATTTATTAAAAACAGCTAAAGAATTAAAATAATAAAATTATTATTGTATTTCTTTTCCAGGCCAAAGAAATTAATCAGTTTATATTCCACCTATAGAATTCCAACTTTTATGTGACATCAGCTTTAAATATTTAGCTATTGCTGTTTGTTATCTATTTTTCTGTTGTCTGTTTCATTTCTGTTATTGAGTCTTTTATGTCAGAAATACGTGAATTGGACAAAAATTGATTTAAATAACAACTAGAAGGCCGGGTGCGGTGGCTCATGCCTGTAATCACAGCACTCTGGGAGGCCAAGGAGGGAGGATTGCTCAAGATCAGGAGTGCGAAACGAGCCTGAGCAAGAGCGAGACCTCGTCTCTACTAAAAATAGAAAGAAATTAATTAGCCAACTAAAACTATATAGAAAAAATTAGCCGGGCATGGTCGCGCATGCCTGTAGTCCCAGCTACTCGGGAGGCTGAGGCAGGAGGATCCCTTGAGCCCAGGAGTTTGAGGTTGCCATGAGCTAGACTGACACCACGGCACTCTAGCCCGGGCAACAGAGCCAGACTCTATTTCAAAAAACAACAACAACAACAACAACAAAAAACTTATTAAATAACAACTAGAATATAGTTATTAACTGGAATTTAAGTTCATCATTACTTTCATTCATGAAATCAACAAAAGTATTGCAAATCATTAAGCTATTACTAAAAAAGTCTACCAAACAAATTAATTTTCATAGTAGTGTTATGAATTGTTAAACATTTATATATGTTCCAAACTAAACATGGGAGTAGATAAGTCATTTGGCTCTGGGAATACTGAGGCATTGATTACTCATATATACAAGATTTTTGTGTATCTGCTAAGAAAAAGTGAGACGTGGGCTTGCGGGGGAGTTGATCCTACAGGCTGCCATGGCCTCTTTCCCTTTGTGGGAGGAGGAGGCGCATTTCACATTCATGTTCCTGTTCCTGTCACTGACACATCCACCTGTACGTATCTCAGGCACGGCGATGGAAATTAGGTGAGGTGACAGCATTCCAGACACAGCAATGGAAATTAAGTGAGGCGACAGAATTCCAGAATACAGGCCTGTTTTGTGGGTAGTGTTTCACTGCTGCTATGAAATTCATGAGATGAGGAGGTGGAGTGATAGCCAGAGATGCTGATTTTCTTTCACTACGAGTCTTTAGCAGACCCTATATTTAACCAAGCTTTTACAAATGCACTATTTCAATTTGCTGCATTTTTACCATTAATAGATAATGCCGTGCTTAAACCTGTGGGCTTTGTGCCCTTTCCTAATCCTTTGTTCTCACTGTTGCTCTTTTGCAATCTTCTACTTTAAGGAGCTACACGTGGCCTTCATTGCAACATTTTAGTCCAACAAATGCAGGTGATGCAGATGCAGTTTATGCTTCTCTTTCTCAATCCTATTCTCGCTCTCTCATTTTCTATACTTCATTGTACCTTCTCTCTCTCTCTCTCTCTCTCTCTCTCTCTCTCTCTCCCCCCCCCCTTCACACACACACACACAGTGGGGGGTGGGGGAGAGAGAAAGCAGGAGAAAGGAAGATGATGTCAGGATAGAAGTGGGGAATTTTAGACTAGCAGGAAGAAATAGGACAAACTTGCTAATACTTCCCCAAGTTAGAGCATATATCTTGTGGAGAGATCTCTTTTAAAATAGCAACAGCTTCAAACAAACAAGCTTTTTAGTAATTAGCTTTTACCTTCCTTTCTGCCTTCCCGAAGCATTTTCTTCATCCTACCGATTACTTCCTCCTGCCAGAAGGCAGGAATATATTATAGAACGTGGGAAATGTTGCCAAAATTGCAAAGTTGGGAAGTTAGCATTTTTAAGAAAACAGCTTTTGGTATATGTGTTTCTATATTTTAAATTCTGTATCTTTCATATTTTAAGGATGTATGTGGCAGTGAGCAGAATGGTTTTTCATACTTCAGTAACTATCCTGATGAAATTTGATTCTCTGATTTTTCTTGAGGCAACCTAGGGTCATGTAAAGAGCTCTGTCAGCAGAGGTTCCCAATCTTTTTGGCACCACTGTCTCTGATGGCCCTAGGGCAGGAGCTTTCCTTGCCTCTTTCAGCTTCTTTCTGGTGGCTCCTGGTGTTCCTGGGCTTGTGGCAACATAAGTCCACTCTCCACCTTTGTCTTCACGTGGCCTTCTTCTCTCCAGCACCTCTGTGTATCATTTTCTGTTTCTTGCAAGGACACTGCCATTGGATTTAGGGCCCACCCTAATCCAGTGTGACCTTAATCCTTACCTTCATTATGTTTGCAAAGACTCTATTTCCAAATAAGGTCACATTCTGAGATTCTGGGTGAACATGAATTTTTGTTCTACCCCACCCAAAATGTACTAGAACAGGTTTTCCACTTACAGAGATGGTAATATGAAACAGACCGGCAAACATCTTTATCCCTTTTTTGTAGACAAGGTTGCTAAAGTGCAAATGAACAAGAAGGCAAGGAGGGACATCAGAACTCAGGTCTTCAGGGTAGAATAAGCCAACCCGTCTCCAGGATGAGGTTGGGTTAGTGTAACCCTGAGGGGAAGCCCTCTTTGTACAGCCATCTGTTTGTAACAGAAAAAGGAATACTAACAATTCTAATCTGGAAATGAAAAGAGTTTCTTTTAAATAAAAATCTAAATGTAGTGAATTAATTCAATAGCATCTAACAACTTGATGCTACCTTAACATTTCATTTTTATTACTGAGTTTGCACTTAGTGGAAATTGGACATAGATGATTTCTAAGTGAGAACCCTCAACTTTTTTGTAATCAGGTTCTATTGGTATTTACCAAGATGTATTCTCCCAAGTATCTGAGAGTTCTAGCTGAAAAACTGGAATGTCCCTCTTTTTTTTGTTTTGTTATTGCCACACCAAACACTGCTCTGATGACTAAGATTTTTTTTGGCCTCTATTCTGTTTGAATGTGTCTGTGACAGGTCTGAGTAGAGATGAAAAATGATTAGTGGCACCTAGCAAAAAACATACTAAAATTATATGGGAATTATATCATATGGCATAATACAAAAAAAACTGTACATTTATATATTGAAGTTTATTAATAAAGCTCAAAATTATTATAAAAATGATGCAGTCAATTTTGACATATGTATGCCTGTATAAGTATTTAAGTTCTATATTGCCTAGATATTTTAGAAAGAAAGGAACTCCTGTGAATTCAACTGAAAAAAATTTAAATCTATTGATTTTGCTTGCATTGTGTCCATGAAAAATGTCCAGTGGTTTGATATCTTAATGCTCTTTGCACTGAGATATTTTATTTTTTATACTTAGTAAATTGTTCAGTTATAGAGAAATTATTTTTGGGTTTGCTAAAAAGACTGGGACCGAATACTCAAGAGTACTTGTTTAAAGTGCTGTGATAATTCAAAAGCAGCAGTTTTTTCTGAATATGATTAGTTCACATTATAGTTCAACATATGGAGAGTCAGTTTAATTCACTTAATGTTTTATTTTTTTCAGTGACTCTCCCAATTTTATTTCCACTATTTCCATTTGAATTATTTTTCCATTTAAATAACTGTTATTGGTGTAAGTGTTTAAATAGCTCAAGAGAATAAGGGAGAGGTGTTTGGAGTCATGTTGTAGGATATACCTTAAAAGTTTTGATTGAGGAATAAGTTCCCCTTTCCATTAAAAAAGATACTTTGATTTAAGTTGTAAATGATTACACTAAAAGTGTTTTTTTAATTGTGGTATTTTCTTGTATTTGTATGTTAAGATATTATATTCTACATGATTACAAATGTATTTAGTGCTGTTTATTCAGATATGCATGAGGCCGAAAAGAAACAACTTACTGACTTAATTTAATTAGCATTAAACAGAATTTAAATATGAATGTCTTAAAAATGAGCAGCCTTGGGAGCATAAATTATCCAGATACTATAAAATGAAGGAAAAAAACTACAGCTGGCAAAGGAAATAAAGCAACGGGAGACAAACAGAAATAACTACATCTCATAATTTTTAATCACCTGGACTCTAAAAATGGTGATAAAATTCTGTCATACTTCCTGAAAAATTCCAGCCTACTCATGCATGGATGGCAGCAGGTCATCTGCGAGGTTTTGAAAAGAGTAAAAAATTTTTTCTATTTCTAGATGACTGCCACTAATAGAGTGTTAGCTTTCCTATAGAAACTAGAGAATTTTAGATAATTGATAATAATGGAGTTTGTTAGCAAATTCGAATGCTTGTATACCATATTGAAAACTTGATTCTAATTTATTTCTGCTGTTGCTACCATTTCGCATGCATTGCTGATTTTCTGCTCATTGGGGTTAGGTCACTGGTTCTCAAAACTTAGTGTTTATCAGAAAGACATGAAGTGCTTATTGAAACAGATTGCTGAGCTACCAGCAGAACCTCTGATTCAGTAGGTCTGGGATGGAGTCTGAGAATTTGTATTTTTATCAGCTTCCTGGGTGATGCTGATGAATTTGGTCTCAGGACTACTTTTGGAGATCCACTGGTCTAGGTGCATTTCAAGAAAGCTATGTGATTCTGGCATAAGAAAATCAGTAACAGGTTGAAATAGTTATTTGTTACACAGACATATCTTCATAAGAGTGAATTATGATTTTTCCCATTTTTCTAAAACCAGACATGGGGGTTTTCAAATGTTGACAATGGTGAATAAAGGACTCAGTCAAGGTCCCAGACATCATGACATAGTTGATCCACAGATGGCTGCAGATGCATGAGAAAGTCCAACCGAGAACTGCCTGGCTGATCTCAGCACAGCCCACCCTAAATTGCTGACCCAAAGAATTGTGAGATAAACAAATGGTTACTTTTTAGGTCACTAAATTTGTAATATATTAATAGCTGCAGCTAAATGATATACAACCTAACATCTATTGATGGCTAATTTTATGTCCTGTTGTCTTAGTCATGTCAGGCTGCTATAACAAAGTATCATAGATTGGGTGGCTTAAACCAGCAGTCCCCAACCTTTTTGGCACCAGGGACCTGTTTCATTGAAGACAATTTTCCTCGGACCAGGAGTGTGGGGGTGATGGTTTTGGGATAATTCAAGCTCATTACATTTATTGTGCAGTCAAACCTCTCTGCTAATGAAAATCTGTATTTGCAGCCACTCCTCAGCGCTGGCATCACCACCTCAGCTCCATCACAGATCATCAGGCACTAGATTCTCATAAGCAGCACATAAGCTAGATCCCTCGCGTGTGCAGTTTACAGTAGGGTTCCTGCTCCTGTGAGAATCTAATGCCGCTGCTGATCTGACAGATCTGACAGGAGGCGGAGCTTATCCAGTGATGCAAGCGATGGGGAGTGGCTATAAATACGGATGAAGCTTCGCTGGCTTGCCTGCCACTCACCTCCTGTTGTGCCCTGGTTCTGTGGCCCTGGAGTTGGAGAGTGCAGGCTTAAACCACACTTATTTCTCATAGTTCTGGAAGCTGAAAAGTACAAGATCAAGGTGCCCAATAGATTCAGTGTTTGGTGAGGGTCAACTTTCTGGTTCACAGATAACAGTCCTCTCACTGTGGCCTCACAAGGCAAAGAAAGGAAACCAGCTCCCTAGGAACTCTTATAAGGGTACTAATCCTATTTCCGAAGGCTCCACCCTTATGACTTCATCTATTCCTAATTACCTCCTAAATCCCACCTCCCAATACTATCACTTTAGGTGCTAGGGTTTCAACATGTGAATTTTGGGGGGGTACAGGAGCATTCAGTCCACAGCACTTGTACTCTGCTAAGCATCTTAGGTACATTATTTCATTGAATCCTCTTAACAACCCATGGATACAGATATTCTTATTATTCCCCTTTTATAGAAAACAGCCATTTTGCCTCTCTTTATAGCTAGAATTTAAGCCCGAGTCTCCTGAACCTGCTCTCTAAACCCAAATGCCTTATTGCCTCTATCTGAATTTGCTTACTGGAGAATCCTGAGAAATTTGCATGATTTTAAAGATTATTACTGCAAGGATCACTACTTTTGCTACTTGATCTCTTTAAACCTAGCACTAAAGCTAGAATTCCCAAATTTTCTTTCACTGAGATCCTAATTTTGGTGGTGAATTTGTTGCACCTACCAGACTCCTCTCCTGCTTCCTGTTGCCATTTCAGTTGATGGGACACTCTCCTGTCACCCTGCCTAGGACTTGCCATCTGAATTGCCAACAGTTTGAGGGGGAAGTGGTTGGCAGATGAAATAGTTTCATCTAATTAAAAAAAAGGTTTGTGTAATATTCAGTTGTTTTAACAAGATGCTATTTTTTGAAAAGAAAACACTTATGAATAGCCATCCAAATCAAAAGTAATTGTAGCTTAAGGTACAATTACTACTCAGCTTAGATAGCGTGGGTACCCTTGAGTGACCATCACCACCTAGAGATAGTGCTCCAAACTGAGGAAGTGTCAAAAATAAAATCAGATCAGGTTAGGAGAATTTAAAAGTAAATCATACAAGAGAGAGTACAGCTTGCTATCAGGAAGACTTCAACCCAGGTGGTGAGAAGCCCAGAGGCCTATCTTGTAGGATGACTTACCACGTGAAAACTCCGGAGCTGTTCAACCTTCACAATGACTGGTTATTACGATGGGGTTTCCACATGGCGGGGGATTGGTTAAAAGTGATTACTTTATACCATTTTAGGAAGATGATTTGTTTTGTCTGTGGTTATCAGGGACATTTACAAAGAAATAACCTAAGTTTTACTTACAGTCAAGAAATACTCTACATTAAGTTTTGCCTGCATGGCCTAGCTGGCTTTTTCAGGATGGGGGAATTTTAAGCCTGGTCTCTTTCTTATTTTATTTTAACAGAAATGTAATTTCTTCAAAGTGGTACTCTAAAAAGCCTGTAACATTTGAGGGAATGATAACAGCAAGTGTATATGATTTATGTAGCACTTTGAATATTAATGTTGTTATGCATGTTTCTGTCCTCCAAAAATAATACCTTATTTCCCTGTGAGTGAGAAATCTTATTATTTTACCTTATTAACCAGAGCTTCTTTTTCAAATGAGACAGATCTAGGCAATTCAAGTTCTTTTATAAATTTGTATTTTTAAGGCTTCAGAAATCTGAACAAAATCCAAATTGAAGGCTATTTTCCCAGATATTCTAATTGGCCAGAAGCCCTACTTCTAGGCGTTATAAGGTCATAGGTATGGTTGTTGGTTAATAGGTAAGATGTACTTACATATTTTCTTTTTCTTTTTTTAGGAGGTCTCATTTTTCCTTCCCAAGTGTAGTAAACAAAAGACAAGAAAGAGCAATTGTGTCTAACACTTAGATAGCACCTGCCATATGCCCAGCCCTCTTCTAATCCTTTGCACTGACTTCCCAAATTCTCCTGGTGTAGGTACAATGATCAAGCTCTTTTATGAAATGAGGAAACTGAGGCACAGTTCCTAACTCAGGTTAAGAAATCGTCTCAAGTTTGCATGCTTGGTTATTGTACTCAGATTCAAACTTGTGCAGTCTGGCTCCACTGGCTCCAGAGTCCATATTCTCAATTTTTGACACCCTTCTGCCTCTAAGACCTTAACTGGGCAGGTTTGTTGCGTTAAAACACTGTATGCACAATCACTACTTTTCTGAAATATTGGTTGTGATACTATCACATAGAAAAGAATGCGTATGTTAAACTAATGAAATAAGTGTAAGATTTCCTTATGCAACATATATTTTGTGTTTCAATTTAGTTTTCTCTTTACCCACTTTTCTTTTTGTTAAGAGGAGTCTCATTAACTTCATTTTCAGTCCTCTCTGCCCCTTTCCCGCGCCATGAGCACAGATGCCTCACTCACCACAGTTGTCCTCATCGGCCTGGTTGCCGCAGTCGTCCACACCGTTGCAGTGAAGCAGCTGGGGCAGGCATTTGGTGATGTTCCCGCAGGGGAAATAGCCCAGAGAGCACTTGACATCCTGTCCTCTTCCCTGAGAAACTGTGATGAAAACAGAAGAGAGGACACAACACTCGAAGGAGGTTACTACAAAAGCATCGCAAAAAGTGGTTTCTTCCTGATATTTTGTAAACATTTTGCTTTCTCATCCTGGTTTGTACAACCTTCCATATGGTTACCATCTTACTTACTATCCTGATGCCAACCGTTTTCTAAGAACCTTCACCTCAATAGGATACTCTTTTCCATGTTTCCAGAAGATGCCTAAATTTTCCTGTCTGCCTTCGTTCATGCTGTTTCCCACTTGGAATGTCTTCTTCCTCCCTTTGAAAAAATGAAATGTCTGCCCATACCTTATAGGTCAGCCCCATTCTCCTCTTCTACAAAAACACTTCAGCCAATAATTTTTAAAATAGGAATTTATTGTATTCTCACTATGGACTTGGAATCAAGGCTGGTCTGGTATTAGAGGAAGCAGAAGACACAGAGGAGAATGGGAAAGCATGTGCCATGTACTTATTCACGTACCCTGTAGTTCCTCAGCTTGAAGCCCTGTGCAAGATTTTGTGCATGCAGCACTGAATGAAACAAAGTTCCTGCCTGGGTGGAGGTTGTATCTCTTTCTAGTGGGGAAGATACATTGAACAAGTCAGCAAACAATTAAAAATTAGAGCTACAAAAGGAAAGAAAACTGATGCTGGGGTTCTGTACAAGGGGGAGTGGCGTGGGCCCCTGCAAAAGAGTGCCATTTAAGCTGAGGTTGGAAGGAAGGAAAGGAAATCCATCATGGGAGTGGGAAAGTGGTGTTTGTTGAAGTGGTGAAGAAGAAGAGGCTTTGGGCTGAGGATCAAGCAACTCACAAAGGTTGTTGTGATGGAGCCCAGTGGGCAGGGATGAGTGGCATGAGCTGAAGTTGATGGGGTAGAGAGGTATCCTTGGGCAAAGTTAAGCAGTTTAGATTTCATTCAAAATGCAAAGGAAAACCAGTGAAGGATTTTAAGCCAAGAGACCACTTGGGAAAACTGCTTTGGTAACATCATTCTGGCTGCTGGGGTGGGGTGTCAGTGAGTGGGAAACCAGGGTGGGTGGCAGGAGTGGAGGCAGGGCTGCCCACTAGGGGACTCCGCAGTGCTCCAGGTAACAGGCGATGGCACTTAGCTTAGGGTGGTGGCAGTGAAGGGGAGAAAAGTGGACACATTTGACATGTGGTTTAGAGGCAGAATAGACAGAATTCACTGAACTGGCTTGAGCAGCTGGGAGCTTGGCAGTGCCATTGCTGAGACGCTCTGGGGGTGCAGCAGGTGCAGGAAGAAACATGGCTCATTTGCCCTCATTTCCATCCTTTACTCAAGAGCTTGACCACATGAGCTTTCCCGCTCCACTCAACACCAAGGACATGCACCATCCCTCAGCCTTCTTGAAACCCCTTTCTCATTCCAGAGGTCACATTCTGGTTTCTCATCCCTTCCCCACTTCCTGAACCATCATCATCACCACTTCATCACCACTGCTCATCACCATCACTTCCTCTCGAAATTTTGGCTCCCGCCTTGTTGGAGTTCCTGATTCAGATTCTATTTGTTTGCAACAAGGTGACTTCTGCTAGACAAATGCTCGTTTGTTTTATTTTTTTGAAGGAAAATTAGTTACTATTTGCAATTATGTCTCTAGGAGAGAATGTGTTCCCAGTGTCCAAAGCCAATTTAAAAGTTAAAATTTTGGAATATTATCTGGCTTGTTATATTTATATCCTCACAAATATTTAATAGAATGAAGAAGACCATAAGAACTTTGACATGTTAAAGAGAAGACTTTAATGTCTCCCCGTCAGGTCCCAAATTTACACCACCAAGCAATTAATTAAATTTTATCACATATTGGTTCTCAAGTTGTTTTAAGTACTTTAATCTTATCTCCCTTACGAGGAAGAAAACTCATTATAAACAAAGTCCCGGCCATTATTTGTTTGTATCTCTGGTTACGGATGCTGAAAATTACTTGTCGAATATAAAGATTAGAGATACAAACATAAGGAGTAAAAATAGTTCCATCAACGCAAAGAAGAAAAGCTGGTGTGATAAACTTAGAGGAAGTGCCTTTGTCTTGAAGCTATTAAAATAAGAATTGAAAGGTACAAATATTTGATGACATTCTACACAACCATCCTATTCTGACTTTGAAGGGTAACAATGCCATTTTAAAAAGTAGATTTTGTATTTTTATGACAATTCTAGGTTCACACTAAAATAGATGGGAGGTACAGAGAGTTTCCATACACTTCCTGCCTCACGTGTGCAGCTGCCCCCACCATCAACATTGCCCCCCTCCCCCAGTGGTACATTTGTTACAATCGATGAACTACACTGACAAGTCATTATAGCCCAGAGTCCATAGTTTACATCAGGGTTCATTCTTGGTGTTATACATTCTGTGAGTTTTGACAAGTGTGTAATTACATGTACCCACCGTTACAGCATCATACAGAATAGCTTCACTGCCCTAAACATCCTCTGCACTCTACTCATCCCTCCCTCCCCACTAACCCCTGGTAACCATGAACTCTTGATTATCTCCAGAGTTCTGCTTTTTGCAGAATGTTACATGGTTGGAATTACACAATATGTAGCCTTTACAGACTAGCTTCTCTCACGTGGTAATATGCATTTATCCACCAACTAAAATACATCTTGGTTGCTTCCAAGTGTTGGAGATTATGAATAAAGTTGCTGTAACTATCTGTGTGCAGGTTTTTGAGTGGATATATGTTAACTATACCATTTTAAAATCTCAGATTTATATAATTTCAAAGATTATTGTAGACTCCCAGTGTAATAGGTGCTTGTTATCCTTATCAAGTTTGTACAACTTTGGAAATTTCTAGAATCCTCAGGATTATGAAGAAATAAAAACAGAATAGTTTGAACAGCTATTACAGCTTATTATGTAAAAACGTGTTTGTGGTCTATGATCAAAGCATGAAAAGAATAAAAGTGACTACTTCCTTTGTGAAACATAGCGGAACTTTTCAGTAACAGGGCAATTGACATTCTCACAGAGAAGCAATCCATGTATGTCGGGCTTTGCACATCGTTGTTTCAGAGCACATAATTTGAGCAAGGACATAGTCAAATATATGTAATAATGAGCTGTGCTGTAAGTAGTATTCTCTCTTGTGAAATTATTTTAAAATTAATCAATCTTTTTCAACCAATTGATTAAAGCAAAGTCAAAACAAAGGATTTGTATGTCAAAGGCCATCACTGGCAGAACATCACATATTTCACAAACCTCAAGTGTAAATATAAATAAATTGATCTGTGTTGAGACTGACTTTTTATATCTTTATTAATTTTTAAAAACACTTTAAAAACCAATGTTTTAAGAAAAATTCTTTGATGAATTGTCAGCCTCCATCCACAGATACTGTTTGAAGACATTTTAACTAGACATACTAGCCTGTGCTTTTGTGCTGCTGTTTTGAATTTTCTTCTCTAAGCAACTTCTTTTATGAATATTATGCTTTTATGTACTGTCTTTTAAATTTATATTTAGTGGCAGTTATAGCTCTTCAATGACTGCATCACAAAATTAGTTCTACATTTTCATAACATTGTGGTTCAACAGCTATCTTAGGAATCTTACATATTTTTGAGTGAAATTTTTAAGGTAATTTTTTTTATTTTGAGATAATCTGAAACAGACAAAGAAGTTGCAAGGATAGCATAAAGAATGTTTTTCCACCCTGAACCATTTGAGAGTAAGTTGCTGACCTGACGCTCCATCACCTCTAAATACTTTTGTGTGTATTTCTTATAAACAAGAACATTTTCCTAAACAATCAGAACCATTAAAATTAGGAAATTAACATTGATTCATTAGTACCATTTAAATCTCAAAACCCATTCAAGTTTACATGTTACTCCCCAAATGTCTTTTATAGTAAAAGGGTCTAGTTTGGAATCACTCTTTGCATTTCATTGTCACATTTCCTTACTTTCCTTTCATCTGGAACCATTTCTCAGTATTGCCAAGGTCTTCGTGACCTTGACACTTTTGAAAATTGCAAGTCAATTATTTTATACAGTGTTCCTGGACTTGGGTTGTCTGATGTTTCATCATAATTACATT
Source organism: Lepilemur ruficaudatus (assembly GCA_963574885.1). Classification (NCBI taxonomy): domain Eukaryota; kingdom Metazoa; phylum Chordata; class Mammalia; order Primates; family Lepilemuridae; genus Lepilemur; species Lepilemur ruficaudatus. The sequence continues at coordinate 17,566 of CAUYRT010067438.1, read as the reverse complement.
CAGCTTATGCATCTTTGGCAAGAAATTCATATGAGTGATACTCATTTCAATCTGTCAGGTAGTGCAAGGTTTTGATTTGTCCCATTACTGATGACTGTCACTTTAGTCACTTGATTAAGGTGACATCTCCCAAGTTTCTCAAGTGTGGAATTACTCTTTGTAATTACTACACATTTTTTAGAGGGGTAACTTTGAAATTATGCAAAAATCCCTTTTCTCATCAAAATTTTAATTATTCATTTATTTATTTCTGCTTCCTATTTTACTCAAGAAGTCACAATCTGTTAATTATCATTATTTATTCTGATGCTCAGGTTGTTCCAGATTGGACCAGTAGACACCCCATTGACCTAGCTTTGGTGTCCTTTGAATATTTACCCATCATGCTTTGAGCACTTCTTTGTTTTCTGACACTAAAAGAGGTTTTAGGATCATCTTGTGATTTTCTTGCCATAGCCCTGGAACCAGCCCTTCTGCTAAGGAGCTTTTTCCTCTAAGGGTAGAATGGTATTTAGAAGCGAAGATGTGGATGCCAGTGCTGCTAATGGATATTGGGGTATCACTGTTACCAGGCCCCTAAGTGGACAGACTAGGAAATATATGTGTAGTTATACATTCACACATTTACATCTATATTTATTTCTCTATATGTCTCCAGATACTGAAAACTATGAATTCATCTCCAATTTCTATGCAACACTACAGGGTTCAGTCTGGTTTTCTCCGTTTACATGTCTGTTACTCTTTTTGCTGATAGTGAGATGACTGTATTCTATTGTCCTTAATATATTTATTAACTTGACAAATACTCTCCCCTGCATGGATGCTCTCCTCACCTTACTCAGATCTTACACCCCACAATGAGCAGCTGCCTGCTTGAGCAGTCTCCTCACCCTGACTGGGACCAGGCATCTGTTGCCTCTGTGCGTACCCTTCTCAACCAAGTGGAGCTCCGAAATACCTCTCCGAACAACTGTGCCTCCCCTATCACCCCCAGCACAGATGAATAATACCTTCTTCTGATCCAACAAATGGCTTCAGAACTCAGTTGCTCAGGAAGAGACGTAGGAGGGCAAGGGGAAAGAATGTGATGTTTATAGGAAATTTTGGAGAAGTCAAAAGCAAAATCTAAAGAAGTAGAAAAATCCTTTTCCTTTTTAGTATAGAACCATACCCTTAAGAACAGCAATAAGTCATAGTGTAATAGCACTAATACATAATGACATTGAATCCCTCTGGAAATGTATGGCCAAAGAGTTATAGAAATATAGTTCATGGAAGGGTAAGTAAGCACGCTCCAGTTGTGTAACCCAGCTATCTAGCTGCCCTGAATGCTCTCTGTTTTTGTCCTGAACCAACTTAAGCATTTCAGTGGCTGACAATTTTAAAAGGCTGAGAGAAAAGAGAGTTTATATTTCAATGTGAATTGTTTAAACTCTCCTCTTTAGACTGACACTTCTCATAAAGTCTCTCTGGTTTGGATGCTAATGGGGATTCAGCTTTTCTATCACTGAGCTTTCAGCCTCCTGGCTGCTGCTGTTGTTGGGGTTTGGATCTGTCCTCAGCTTCTATATCTTTAATTTATTTCTCATGCACAGTAATTTAGCCTTCATCCAAATATTTGTATAGCCACTCCTAGGAGCTCAGATCTCCTTATAAGGCAAAATGGATTATATATAACTATTAAAAAAATGCTCCAGCAAGCTTTTCCAAAAGATCTCTACATGTGGAACTGTTAAGATATGGGATGAAATATGAAAAGGTGTTATTATTGGGATGTGATGGATCTTCTGGTTGCATTGGACAGGATCCTGTAGGTGTGGTCAGAATGCTAACTTTTGAATAGTTTTGTATTTGAATTGGCATAGTTATGACCCCTAAAGGCTGTAAATTGGGTAGACGAATAACAAAATTTCTACCAGACCCCAGTCTGAAAGTGTTGAATCTTAATTTAGTAACTGCTTTTAGTTGGGAAAATTGATAAGTAAGGTTGAGACAGAGTGTGCTCTGGTGAGAAAAGGCGTCATTGTTACTGACCAGTCAGTATGTAATGATTAACCATCGCTGGGATAGAGAGTTCTGAGGCTTGGTGCAGAATACTAAGTATATTACACATTATACATTGGGAGCTGAAATTTCTTATGTAACCAAGAATCATAAGATGAAAGAGTAAGAAGAATATAAGCCCATAAAGTTTCTGTGTTGGTTTTTGCATGTGTCCTTAGTATGTTTCCAGTGCTGTAGATGCAGGTGATTTTGTCATTGTACAAACCTCATAGAGTGCACTTACACAAACCAGGATGGTCCAGCCTACTACACACCTAGGCTCTAGAGTAAACATCACTTCTCGGCCTTTTGGCTAAGATCAAGTGTATAGTATAGCCCGTTGATCCTACGCTACAAATCTGTACAGCACGTTACGGCACTGAATACTTACTGTAGGCAATTGTCACACGATGATAAGTATGGTATATCTAAACATAGAAAACTTACATACATATCGCTTCTCAGCCTTTTGGCTAGGAGCAAGTGTAGAAAAGTTACGTACAGTAAAAATATAATATATAAAATAAAAATGGTACACCTGTATGTGGTACTTACTATGAGTGGAACTGAAGTTGCTCTGGGTGAGTCAGTGAGTGAGTGGTGAGTGAATGTGAAGACCTAGCTATTACTGTATACCACTATGGACTTTATAAGCACTGCACAATTAGGCTACATCAAATTTATTTAAAAAAAGTAATTATGCTACAATGTTATGATGGCTATGATGTTACTAGGGAATAGGAATTTTTCAGCTCCATTATAATCTTATAGAACCACTGTCCTGTATGCAGTCTGCTGCTGACTGAAGTGTTCTTATGTGGCCCATGATTGCATTTTATAGCTCTTGAAAACTTATAGTAATGCAAATGATTATCATCCACAGAAATGCAGATTGCATCTGATAGCAATACAGATTGTGAAATATTAATACATTGATAATTACCCTATAAATATTGGCCATTTTTGTACATATTAAGCAAATTTATTTTAGCAGCCCTGTATGTGTGTGTTTTGAATTTTCCTTTGACTTGTTTGTCACATCTTACTGGTTCTTTCATTAGTAAATTAGGTTAAGAAAGTCTTTTAGACATTTTGATTTTATATTTGTATGAGTGTCATGGTTTTCTCTCCTTTTCCTCCTCCTCCTTCTTCTTAAATTATCCTTTAACAGGTGTGAAGACCCACTTGGAATCCCAGAGTTGATACGAAGGTTAGGTTAAGCTGAAAACATTTGAGAATCAACAGATGTAGAAAGACGGCTTCTCAGAGCTTCCCTTATCTTACTAAAATCTAAAACTTCTGGGAAACAAGGCTGCCATACATTTTCTCTTTTGGGTGAATCTACTGCCAGGAGAGAGACCAAGAGTAAACCTATCATAAATCTCTTCCCTGGGGGAAATTCATGGCCTCAAAGGATGGCTAGATCACTTGCACCTGCATAAACAAACATTATCACAGATTTTCTTATCTCCTGTTTTTCCTCCCAAATACCCTTTTGTTTTTCCTAAAGAAACCCATTTGTTCTTTCCAAAGAAGCCCCTTTTTCCTTTCCCTTTCCTTTAATTCAGTTACCTTAGCCCTAACTTAATCCATTTAGCAAGCTAGCTACTTCTTTTATTAGCTTCCCGTATACATAAGAATCAACTTTTTCTCCTGTTGTTCAGCCTTTTTTTGGTTTAATATTCAGGCCCCCAGTCACTAAACCTGAGGGCAGAGAAAAAGTTTTTCCTCTAGACACAGGTCTAACTTGAACACAGGGGATGTGAACTTTGCCATCAGCTGCCACTGAAGGGTTTGCTCTTGGAGTTTCTTTTAACAAAACTTCAGGTAGAATCAACCCAGATATAGGAAACTTAAGATACTGTGTCCTGGTTAAAAAAAAAAAAAGAAAAATTGTTGGCTCAAAAGTAACCTTGTCTTGCACTGTGGAGGGGTGGGACATGCTTGAAAAGTAGTTGGGGAGCAGAATTAGGGGTCTCAATAGGGAGAAGGAATTCCTCTAAAACTGATTTATGTGATTAACTGTACATCTCGGTAAATTCACTAAAAATCATTTAATTGCACACTTAAAATGGAGTAAAGGCATGATATGTAAAGTATACTTCAATAAAGGAAAAAAAAAAGTAACCTTGTCTTGTCTGAGATGAAACCCCTGTTGATCTGTTATGGTAAAATTCTCCCCTTAAAAAATATGTGTATTTTCAACCATGATAAATTTTAGAATTAAATATAGAGATAATAAAATTGATAAAATGTACAGTATTGGTATTGTATTTTAATGTAGGAATAATCTGAACTTATTAAGATCTTAGACTATTTTTAACATTTAAGAAAATTAGGCAGTTGAAGACTAACAGCTTAATCTACTAATTTCAATTTAAAAAAGGCAATTTAGTTTAAACTTGAGATATCATGTTACAAGAGAATTTCACTAAGTTTCTAAGCAGCACTGGAATATTTAAGAGAACTTGGCATTCATTATATTTAAAATATATTATATTGGATTTTCTAAAGTTTTTAAGCAAACTTTGAAAATACAGGTTGAGTATCTTTTATCCAAAATGCTTGGGATGAGAAGTGCTTTGGATTTTTTCAGATTTTGAAATATTTGATTACATATAATGAGATATCTTGGGGATAGAACCCAAGTCTAAACAGAAAATTCATTTATATTTCATATACACTTTATCCACATAGGCTGAAGGTAATTTTATATGACATTTTAAAATAATTTTGTGCATGAAACAAAATTTAACAGCATTTTGACTTTAACTCTTTTTTTTTTTTTTTGAGACGAAGTCTCACTCTGTTGCCCAGGCTAGAGTGCCGTGGCGTCAGCCTAGCTCACAGCAACCTCAAACTCCTGGGCTCAAGCGATCCTCCTGCCTCAGCTTCTCGAGTAGCTGGGACTACAGGCAGGCACCACCATTGACTGCAACTCTTCACATGAGGTCAGGTGTTGAATTTTTCACTTGTGGCATCATGTCAGCTCTCAAAAAGTTTCAGAATTTAGAGTATTTCAGATTTCAAATTTTCAGATTAGAGATACTCAACCTGTATTTAAGATAAAATTAATCATTACACTTAAGATACTATTTACAATAGTTCAGTATATTTAACTAACTTAGGTTTGAATGGGACTATTGCTAAAAATTCAGTTTTTTTTCAACTTAAGTTAAACATTCATAAAGTAAAAAGCAAAGGTTATTGGTCTTATTTTATAAGATTGGTAAGTAGAAATAGTTTTGTAATTGAAGTTAAATGCTTAAGGGAAGCTTGGTTTTTCCATTCATCATTATAATAAATTAATACTAATATTAAACCCAAGTATGGCAGATACTGTTGACTTGCTCATTCAACAATAGCAATCTTTCCAATCCATTCTCTCTTGCTGCCCTTCCTTATTGGGACACTAGGGTACACAGCCTACATTTTATTTTTTTTTTATTTTTTATTTTTTGCTTTTATTTATTTATTTATTTATTTATTTAAGGCTGAAGAGTATTGCATTATATTTATTCTGTGAGGAACATTTACATTGTTTCCATAGTTTGGCTATTTTGTTTTTTTTTTTTTTTTGATTATAGTTTGCATTTATTTGAACACAGTGAACAAAGTGTTATTTAGAACAACGGTTTGAAATTCTTTTTTTTGTTTGTTTTTTTAAGTGTTCAGAGGGAAATTTATGGCATTGAATCCATATAATAACAAAAAAAGAAAGATCTAAAATAACAAAAACCTAAAGTTTCAGCTTAGGAAGTGAGGCAAAAAAGACAAAATTAAATCCAAAGAGAGCAGAAGAAAATAAGTAATAAAAATTGTGCAGAATTCAATAAAATTGAAAACAGACAATACATAAAGAAAAACAATGAAACACAAAGCTAATTCTTTGAAGGGATCTATGAAATTGATAAGCCTCTAGCAAGACTAATACAAAGATAAGATATCAATTACTAATATCAGAACACAGCCTACATTTTAAACTTAATAGTACATCACATTAACCCTTCACTCTGGTCAGTAGTTTTTTCTTTCATGTTTTTGAGCAATTAATATATTTTAGGTGTTAGGCTAAGTACTTTCCATGCCTTATTTCACTTTATCCTCACAAGAATGCCATTAAATAAGTATTAATATTATCATGATTTTAGAGCTCAGGAAGCTAAGGCATAGAGGAGTAAATGGCTTGTAGATCATAGAACTAGTAAGCGGTGGAAATGGGGTTCACACCCAGGTCTGTCTGATTCCAGAACACGTGTTCTTTCTTTCTTTATTTATTTATTTGAGACCGAGTCTCACTTTGTTGCCCAGGCTAGAGTGCCATGGTGTCAGCCTAGCTCACAGCAACCTCAAACTCCTGGGCTCAGGTGATCCTCCTGCCTCAGCCTCCTGAATAGCTGGGACTACAGGAATGCACCACCATGCCCGGCTAATTTTTTCTATATATTTTTTTAAAAAAATATAAGAATTAGAGCCAAACAGAACAAATTTTTTCTATATATTTTTAGCTGTCCAAGTAATTTCTTTCTACTTTTAGTAGAGAAGGGGGTCTTGCTCTTGTTCAGGCTGGTTTCGAACTCCTGACCTTGAGCGATCCACCCGCCTCGGCCTTCCAGAGTGCTAAGATTTCAGGCGTGAGCCACTGCGCCGGGCCCAGAACACGTATTCTTAACCTCTAAGCCTCCACTAGTCCGCATATCAACTTGCTTATGAGCCCCTGAAAGATCATTGATACCTCTGCCTCCCTTTTTTTGACGTAAGACAGTGTCCCTGAATATCTTCTTTGTCACCAATTCAAGACTTACTTTTAAGGTCAAGGTCAATTATACCTTCTAACTTACCTCTTCTCTGACCCTTTCTGTTCTGGATGATCTGTCCTTTTGAAATCCTTCAGTGCAAGGATGAGATGCTGCTTTATAAGGGTATTTTGTTTGTGTTGCCTAGGATATGCCAAGATATTTCTCCACAAGGTCAGAGACAAACATGATGCATCTAAATAGACCTTTTCCAAAGACAGCCTGGCTTGCTCAGTCGGTAGAGCATGAGACTCTTAAATAGACTTTTTCCTAATGTTTCTTAACAGAAATATTGGAAATGACAGTTTTATAAACTTAGAATCATGGTCCATTAGTAACAATGATTTCCAGTGAGGACACTGGTTTATTACCCTAGCTTTTCCTTCTTTTATATTTAAGGAGTAAACAAACAGACAAAGAAAAAAATGGTTCTCCCATTAATTCTCCTGTTTAGGGAAGTTCCTAGAAATAAATAAGTGAATTGATCAAGTCTCATGAACAACTTTATATTTAAATGCCTAATGTAGGGGCAAAAGGGACCAAACAGAGCAGAATGCAAAAATATGCACCACGAATCCTGAGAGGCAGATACTGCTCTATTGATCTTCAGTAGAGTTGTGTTTTATTCTTGGGTGTGCCCCTAAATTGATAGGCAGATCTGGGCAAGTCACTTTATCTTACGGGATTTTTGGTTTCTCCTATGTCAGAGGAGGAGGCAGTACCAGCTGTTGCAATATTATTTGATTCTACACAGGAAGATGGAGTGTTAATAAAAAATGTTAATATTTTGGAAGTTTATTTTTCAAGAGGAAGTACTCGGGAGAGAAGATAAATGAAGAAAAACTGCAAAGAAATATGGAATGGACTTGAGAAATGGGGAATGAATAAATATAAACACTGATTGGGAGGACCCAGGGAAACGGTTAGTTACCTGCGATTCTCCATTTCCCCCTTTTCCTCTGATAACCGAATCCCATTTTGTTTGCGGTGACAGTGTGTTCCACACCAGTGGACGAGATGACTGGCATAAGCAGTCACGGTTCTCCTGTTCCTGGTGTTCCCTGCTTGCTTGGCAGCTAGGTGTGACTATGTGACCTCGTTCTGACCCATGAGACCTAAGAAATAGAAATCTTCTTGGGGAATTTCTGGAAAAGCTATTGCTTTCCTGATAGAAGGGGAAAAGACTCAGCTTCATGCTTCTTCCTGCTTTGAACATGGACTTAATGTCTGGCTCTACAGTAGCCACCTTTCCATCTGTTTGGAGACAAGTGTCACATGAAAACCAACGCATGAAGCAGGGTAGAGTGGGCAAGATAGGAAGAACCAAGGACCCTCACGGCATGGCCGAATAGCTGATCCAATGCCAGCAAGCACTTCTGGATTCTGTTTATGTGAGAAAAATAAATTTTTATCTGTTTAAGTCATTGTTGCTTGGTCTCTCTTTTTGTTGCATCTAGAATGCATTTCTAACTGATGCAGAAGAGATTGATGAAAATAGCCCTACAGACTCTCTCTACCTTGGAGAGGAGCGAGAGAACTGTAAGTATATCTAGGTAAAGGAATTCTGAAAATGATTGCCAAAGGTGAAGGCAAGGTGTGGAGTTTAGGGTTAAGGCTTTAGAAAAGACTTTAAAAATTAGTCAAGATAAATGTGACGTTTCTGTTTGAAGATTGGCCGAGAACAATTAGAGGAACATGTGAGATATGAAAGTAGCAAGTCCTGTGAGTTATAATTTCAAAGAAAAATTGATGCAAAATACATGGAGTCACTTTAATAGGAGATCAGCCCCAAAACACAACATGTAGATTTTGTAAATGAAAATAAAAAAATCTCAGGACCCCTAAACTCCTTATGCCAAAGGGAAAGTCAAGCCTGGAGGCTGAGTCAAGCAACACCTTCTTCCAAATGAATAGGCATTACTTGATAGCCTTGTGTCAATACATTAGAAATTAGCCAGGCCCTCCCTGCAACCCCCCACAAAAAGGCAAAAAGCCTCAGGTGTCTCCCAATGCCTGCCCCACAAACCATTCATAAGTAAATTCTTTGCTGGCCTCAAAACCTTTTAAGATGTCTTCCTCCCATAAACAGGGACATGCCAATTGTAACTTTAGGTTTGCAGTCTAGCTTCTAAAACTGAAGTCTGCTCAATTCCGCACTGATAATTTTGGTGACAAGCTTATATTCCCGGGTGCAGAACAAAAACAAGATGAGATTGATCATTCCTCTTCCTACTGCTCTTCTCCCCACACGCCTTCCCCCCATAAGGAAATGTATAAATACTAAACCTCCTGAACATCTCTTTAGAAAAACAGCCACAGATGCCATTGTAGCTTGTGTTTTTCCTGAACACGCCCTAAAATTGGCTTAATAAACCTTGACTGATTGAGATTCTTGCCTTGGTCAAGATTTTGGTTATCACTTTGCTCTGTGACAATTTTTCTAACAGTCTTGTGTTTGTAAAAGGTGTTCTTTTAGTTATATATGAGTATGCTTCAATCAGATAAACTCATTTGAAGAATATTCTATAGAACAACTAGTACACATTCTTCAAATCTCACAATGTTACTGTCTCCTGATTAAATGAGACTACAGAGTTGTGGCCTCTGAGTGCAATGTGTGATCATAGATTGGAGCCTGGATTAGAAAAAGCATCATTTTTTTTCTATAGAGGATGTAATTGGGACAATTGATGAAATATGAATGTAGACTTCAATATTAAGTAGTTTTATTTTGTAATAAAGATGTGTAATGATAAACTCTGCATGTTTAAATAGTATTATTTTATCAATGTCAAATTTGTTGCATTTAGTAATTGTATGGGGACTAAGAGCATGGAATTCTTAGGATAATATGCTGAAGTATTTAGGAGTGAAGGATAATAATGTCTGAAATGTCTTCTGAAATCATTCACCAAAAAAACTATGTATGTATGTTTGGTGAGGGAGATAAAGCATATGGGAGAAAATGTTGACAATGGTGAATCCAGATGAAAGGTATATGGATGTTTGTGGTACTATGTTTGTAATATTTTTGCATGTTTGAAAATTTTCAAAATAGAATGTTTTTTAAAAAATAAGTTTGAATATTTTTATCTTTTTAACATGTAGCTGAAATGGTTTGTAAAAATCTGGGTTTTAAAATTTTCACTATTTGGAGACTGTTTGACTCCCCACTTTGCCTGGTATTGGGGCATATACCCATACAGTTTTTGGGTAAACATGAAATTAACTGGACAAGGTATATATATGTGTTTTAAGCTTTCCGAGAATTCTGTGTATAAATCACAAACGTTTTTAAATGTCAGGAATATTATTTACCAAGATATTTCATTCCATTTCACCTGTGTGTTTATGACTTGGAATCTGTGACTCCCCCCCCCCTTTTTTTTCTATTTCAAAGGCATTTAGAGGTTACCACAGACAGACAAGGTTTTACTGGACATGATACATAGTGGGGATCTTACCTTTTGGGGGAAAATAACAAAAAGCAGGACTCTGAATGCCATCAAGAGGCAGAGAGCAGTGACTGTCGGCTGCCTGCATGTCTGCAGGCTACAGGTAAGTGGCCACTGCTTCCTTCTTAGGGGTCCCATGGTGTCTGTTATTTTGCTAATGACATTAACAATTTGTTAATGCTTTCCCTTACAACTATTTATTTTTCAGCAAAATCAAAGAGGCTTATTTAAGGCTGAATAGTATGTTTTCTTGCCTTTCCTTTTCTTGGAATTACTGCAACCTCAGACAACAGCGGTCTCTAATGCGTGCTCCGCACATCTGTACTGCACGTTCGCAGCATAGGAGGTTATTTTGGGACGTTCCCAGTTGTGCCATTGTGGGCTTTGTACAGGTTTCTTAAGGTTCAGTTATCTCTTCTAGAACGTGGAAATTAGTAATTCTCTCCACAGATTGTTTGGTGTGATTAGATGAAATTACTGGATGTGAAAAATGTCCTCATTACTACCTTTCCTAGAAGTCACAGCGCTAACTGTGAATTTCCCTTTTTTCTAAAGCCATTGATCTCAACTTTCAGGTTAGTTCTATTGTGACTAAATTATACTAAGACTATAGTCTTAGTATAATTAGATTGATAGAATCTGTATCATCCAATCACTCATCCATCCATGAAATTGTAAGCATCCTGGTCAAACACTGGCTGAGATGCTAAGCATCACATGTGGTCCAATTTGATGCCAGGACCCTCTCTGATACCAGGTAGATATAACTTATACCTTTTTTTCTTTTCTTATAAATGTCTATCAGTAGGGAGTTAGTACTCTTCTGAATTGTTTGTAGAGCACCCTCATCTCCAAACCTTTCCTGTTTGCCTTTTAATGAATGTAGCCACCATGGGTGCTTTGTGTTGCTGACACCCAACATCCTCTCTGTCCACGCTGCCACCTCAGATCAGGAGTGCAGCCCATGATGGAGGTGTTTGCTAATTCAGGTCAGTGGGTTAAGCAGTGAAGAAGGATGCCTTGTCACCTTCTTTGGTCATACTCTGTTATTGCCGTTGCTACCTGGGCTTGCTTTGAGTGGCCACCTGCTGACCTGCTTGTCTGTACTCAGCTCATTAGACCAATCAATGGGTTGTATGCACATCTGTGCCTGGCAAGAGGAAGCACAATTCCTCTAGATCTGAATTTATTAAGCAGAGAAGTCATAGACTATATGACTATTGTTCTACATATTCTTTCTTTCCTTAAAAAAAAACCCAAAAAATTCCTTTATCTTCTATCTGACTCTGATTCTTACAATTCATTTAGCATTTTCTCATCTTTTAGGGGTAAAGGATTCCCTTTCTCTTTGCCCCTCACCTCCCATGTGTGACCCTTCCACAAGTTCTGGTATCTTTTTCTCCACAGCTATTGGAATGTGTCAACTTCTCCTCATCTCTGCTTCTTTCCCCAGAGTGCCAGCCACCGTCGTGTCTGAGGAATGGCAAGGGTCTCTCATAAGGACTTCCTGCTTCCAATCCTGCCTATTTTCAGCCTGTTCTCCACACAGCAACAAAAGCATCTTTCAAAATTAAATTAGATCAAGAAAGAGTCACTTTTCAAAACTTCCACTGACACCCTACTGTTCTTAGAATAAAATCCAGACTTTTTACCTTTACCTTTTGTCCATACATGAGAGGCCACCCATATTTGCTGACTTGGGTACTTCCCATTTTTCTTCCCTCACTTAATTTGAGCTACCAAGACTCTCCTTTATGCATGTGTTAAGTTTGATCTTACTTTACGGTCTTTGAGTGGACTCTTCTATCTGCTTGGGTGCCTGGATTGTTCATTACAAGCCTGTCTGTTCCTCATTATTCAAGACTCAGTATCGTTAAGTAGTTAGCAAGAGATTGCAGGTCTCCTAGGGATGAAAGTGGGTGCTTTGCCTTGGTGCAATTGCCCCACCTGGGAAGAAGCATAATGGTTGGCACCAGGCCCCCGTCTTGGACCTGCCCCACCTTGATCCTGCCCTGAGCTACTGCCACACCTGGGGGAGGAGGGAATACCCTACGAATCTGCCAATCAGAACTTAGCACCAACTGCAAAAGAATGCAGAGGACTCTCTAGCCCATGGGCCAAGCAGTATAGGTTACCCAGGGTCCGGAAATGACCAAGAACACCCACATGCGTAGTAAGACTCAAGTCATGCAACTCCCAACTGTCCAATCAAAGTGGTTCCATGGTGACATCTGAGCCACAGGGAGATCCCAATCTGGGCACTATAAAACAAACAGACCATAACCAGCCCCACTTTTGAGCCCTTCCTTTTGCTCTCCCTTTGCTGTGACAATGGCTCCAGTTGTCATCCGTGGCATATGTGTCATGCTCTGTAAACTTATATCTTGCTCTTGTTCTATAATCCTATCCTTTTCTCCTCAATAAACCTCATTTTCATGCTTGCCTCACTTTCGTGCGTCTGGTCATTCTTTGGCCATGAGCGCACCAAGAACTGACATTCAGACTAAAACCTGACAGTATAAGAATCCCTCCCTTAGAAAGACTGTTTGGAATAATTTTATCTAAAATCCCTTTATATTCCTTGCTAGTTATTATCTTATTTCACTGTTTTTTTTCCTTCTCCTTCACAACATATTACTGTTTGAGATATTTTATTTACTAGTTTACTTTCTTGTTATTTGAATATTGCCACCAGATTGCAAATTCCAATGGGCAAGGGATCTTTCTGGAGTTGTCCCCCATTGCTTTCTGATGGCTGTATTGGAGCTAGACAAAGTGTAGAAACTAAAAACAAAGTTAGTTGAAAGAAAGGAAGAATGAATACGTGTCCGTGTATCTGAAACATTTAGAAGAGTATTTCAAAACCGTAGTGTTGGGAAATTCTCTTTAATGCATATGGAAAGTGGCCCTTTTCTCCAGACTTTGGCTTTAGCTAGTTAAGATCCAATTTCCGTAAATATCCCCCAAGGGCAGCTGGAGCCCTATATTAGTATAGTTAGCCACAAGTCCTTGTTTCCTCAAATACAATGCCCTTCGTAAAGGAAACACCAAGCGAGATAAAGTAATGAATGTACACCTGTGCATAAAACTTGTCATGGGCAGTGCTATTGATTAAAATGGAAATACATTAAAATAGAGAGAGTGAAATTACATTCTTATAGATATTAGGCCTTGACCCTATACATACAATATTTTAAATTATTTGTGTATGTGTTGTTTTCTACTGTCGTGAGGTTACAGTTTCTGAATAAAATCTCTTAAATTTGTTGACTGATACTTTCTTCGTAACAACCTTGTGCTGCAAAGTAAATTATTGATTGAAGGGTACAGATTGTACTTCTAGATAGCACATCCTACTTAATTCAAACGGCTGTGCACGAGCACTTTGTCCATCTATTGTCCGTTACTGTAGGAGTCTTTGTTAACATTTTCTATTGTGTTTTATCTAGTGCCTTATTTGCAAACTGGATTCAAATGCTTTATGCAGTCAAGGAAAAGAGTGAGTTAGAAAATAACGCAAGAGAAATAGGGCATGTGGAAAATACAGGCACAGAATAGAGCAAGAGACTCTTGGGAATGAGAAATATAGGCAAGCATTGCATGTATGCCCAAAATGCCAATCCTACCATAGGGTATTAAGCAAAAAGTTTGTATTGTATTCCACACATATTTAGTGTATTTTATAGGTAAGAGGCAGGACAAAAATATATTAAAAATATATTAAGGATATAGAAATACAATGTAAAAACCAGCAGCTCATTTGACTTAGTCATAGCCTGTACCTGTCTAGTGACTCAAGTGCAATGGCCACACCTCCTGTAAGAATTACTTTCAGTTTTTCTCACATGTTAGTCCATTTTTGGTATGTTGCCAGAGTTACTTCCTAAAACAATAAACCTCTTTATATCATTCTGTGCAAAACCTCCATTCCAATTAGTGATATGCCATGGCCCAAATTCCAGAGTGTGGCATATAAGGCGCTTCATGATCTGGTTCCACTGATCCTCCCTAACTTCATCTCTAAGCATTTGCTTCAGTTCTACTCCTAAACTACTCCAAACTTCCCATCACTTTCTGAGGACAGCCTGCCATGTCCTTTCCTGGTGCTGTGACCTTGACATGCTGTAGCTGTTCTTGCAACACCCTCCTCTTCTTCCCCTGGGAACCAAGACAAGGTAGAACTGAATTGAGTTCAACTTGCTTGGTCAGTTTGCTCATCATCTGTAAACAGGAATAGGAATACTTGTCTTATAAAATGAGAGATAATATACATAATTATGTAATGTGACTTTGGTGTTTGTATGGTGAGTGAAAAAAAATCAGACTTGGGAATCAGATAAACCAAAATTCAAGTCCTGGTTTAAGCACTGGTAAGCCCATGACCTTGGACAATTCCTATATTTTAGGGTTGGCAAGTATTACATTTCAGGGTTCAGGTGAGGGTATATAATTAGACAACCCTTACAAGTGCTTATCATTTAACCAGAACTTCAACAATTTGACTGTAGCTATAACTATAGCAATATAAATAATTTCAAATTAATAATCAGAATATGGTAACTTTGACCTAGCACATTTTGTGTATTTCAGTCCATAGAATAAAGTATATCATAATATATACTAAAAGTTTCCAACACTTTCCCCAGAATAAATTTAAAAGTAGTGTAGGTCCCTGGGAGACTAATTAGAGAAGAATGCTTGTGATAAAGTAGCTTCTAGGAGAATGAGTGTATCATGTCAGACTATTCTTTACTCTTTCCAATTATTTATTATAAATTCTATTGTTTTAGACATTGTATTGAAAGCTAATACATAAACCCCGTGATTTGGGATTTTTCACATCTTGAACAAAACTTTTGTATTTTGGTGTTTTCTTCTATAATATTGTGATTAGTATTGATTAGAACAACAGGGCAAAAATCATATAGGAAAATGTAGGGAAAGAGATTAAAAATAAAAATTACACAAAAGGTAGGTGTAAGTTATTAAATGAATACAAAAAATTATTTTGGGCAACACAACAGAAAGAGTACAGAATTTTGAGTCAGGATATTTGACGTAGAAACAAAATGAGGGTAAGCAAATTTTTGTGTGACTTAAAAAACTACCAAATGAAGAGAGAATAACTTTACCTGCCATTAGGCCAATTTCGAAAATTCTGATTCTGTTATAGAAGTTTCTTGAGAGTGAGCGTAAATATGCATATTTACTTGGGTCTGTTTAACACTGTTGAGAAACAGCTAAAAATCTAATATATGATTTGCAAATTCTCAAAAGAGTACCTATTTTACTAAGATATTTCATTATAGCCATTATTTCAAATTACTGTGGCTTTGCTATTATAATTCCTGCTTACCAAATGCTCCCTGATTTTAGGATATAACCAAATATGCTTCCTTCATGATCATTATTTTTTTTTACTCTTCCTCCACTAAAACTAGGCATTTTGACTGTGTGTCATTGCCCAGGGAAGGTAAAACACAAAAGGACCTTTCTAGAATAGTCAAATTCTTGGCTTTGAGTTCCAAAGCTTAAATGTCATGGCTTTCTAACTGCAAAAGCCAAATGTTCGAGCCAGAGAATATTTTTTTCTTTCTTTTTCTTTATTTCTTTTTAAAAATCCTACCATCTTGGCCTTGAATATCAAGGCCCAATACTGAGGGACACAGAGCATTGTGTCTTTCCACAACCTGTAGAGAGGGTGAAGTACGTGTGACGCCCTCAAAGCAGTTTTCCTGAACTTGGTGAGAGCTACATGTGAGAATGAAGCATACTGTCCCCTTGGGATCTGGAACTCCTTAAGGGGAAGGAGGAGGTAGAAATGGTCAAGAGAACTTGGGGGAATTGCCTAAGCGGAAGTGATTCTTGTCTCAAATGCTAATATGCAGTCCAAGGAGAGGGCAAGGGACCATCTCCAGGAGAAGCCACGTTCTCTGCTTGGTGTGAGGAGCCGAGCAGTGATGGTGAAGGGGTGAGCTAGAGACGAGGCCTTCGTCAGCTCCAATTCTGCCTGGGCTCCTGACAGGTGAGGAAGGACATTTAAGGGTTTCCTGTGCTCTCCTGGAAAGGCTGCTTATGAACAGACAGTCAATGTGAAGTGTTCTTGTTGTTTGGGTGAGAAGCATGTGGATGAGCTGGAGAACATGCAAGTGCCTGATGCTTTGGTAGGCGTGATGCCAACATCTGCCAGAATGAGTCAACCCTCATGAGAAGCCAGCAAAGTTACTGCAGACGTTCACCTCTCTACTTTGATGTTCTACAGCTCAGATGCTGTTGGTCAGAGAGAAAAAAGTAGAGCAAGTAAGATTTCTTAAGTGATTGCGTTTTAAAGAAAAAGTGCCTGATTTTAAAAGTAAGCTACTTTGAATTAGCAAACTTAAATGTCCTATCATTTTATGTAGGAGTCATGAGCTCTGACTTTAGTCATAGGAATATGAAATCTCATTTTTGCACATCTGAGGTTTGTGGACTAAAAACACGAAAATTTTTATACCAAATACCATACCTGGGTTTGGTTTGCTTAATATTATAATATTAATGATAGTACAAAGACTATTAAAGTGTGTGTGTGTGTGTGTGTGTGTGTGTGTGTGTGTACAGTAGCAGTAGTAGTGTGTAACATTTCCCTCCAACCTCAAACTTGCTGGCATTGCCTTTTTTAACCTTCTTCCCTGAATCCCTCCCCAACTCTATGCTTTCTGAGGAAAAAAAGGAACAAAAGCTGAGAAATGTATTCTCCCGAAAAAATTAATCAGAGTAGAAAACAAACTTTGTGCCCAAGAGGACTCTGTGCAGCAGGAGAATGTGCATGTCAGCAGTGGGTCAGGATGGAGGGGCTGAGTGATTGAAGGCAGAGTAATTGAGGGCAGAATGAGTCCACATGGCTTTGGGTCAAAAAGAGAGAAATCTTCCATGTAAAAAAAGTTAAAGGCTCTTGGGGATTGCAGAGTGATGGGGAACAGGAGAGGGCGTGGAGCTTTAATAAGAGTTGTGCAGAACATATAAAACGGAGTATTCTTTAAACCTTTTCAGTGGCATGAATAAAGGTGCATACCCTAGGCTGGGCGCGGTGGCTCACGCCTGTAATCCTAGCACTCTGGGAGGCCGAGGCGGGTGGATAGCTGAAGGTCAGGAGTTCGAGACCAGCCTGAGCAAGAGCGAGACCCCGTCTCTACTATAAATAGAAAGAAATTAATTGGACAACTAAAAATATATGTAAAAAATTAGCCAGGCTTGGTGGCGCATGCCTGTAGTCCCAGCTACTAGGGA
>CAUYRT010067432.1:0-18171 GCA_963574885.1 Lepilemur ruficaudatus | reverse complement strand
CACAGACGAGAGATGACTAGGCACACTTAGCATGGCTAAGCGGATTGCAAAGGAAGAGTGGGGAGAGGGGGAACCAGCCAGGTAGGGAGGGCTAGAGCATAAAGGCCATGCTAAGCAGTGTAGTACAAAGCAAAGAGCTCTTAGCAGGGAGACAGAGTTTAGGAAGAATACCCTGGCTGCTAATTGGTTGATGGCTTGAAAGGGTGCCTGACTGAAAACAGGGAAACCAGTTGGAAAGCTTGCTATAATAATAATGATAATGAAAAAGATGAGGGCTTGAATTAAGGTAGTGATACTAGGGTGCAGCAGTCCCCAACCTTTTTGGCACCAGGGACCAGTTTTATGGAAGACAATTTTTCCACAAATGGGACGGGGGGGTGGCGGGGGCAGAGGTGGGGTGGAGAGTTGGAGCTCAGGCGGTGACGCACAGCCCTGTTTTCCTAATAGGCCACTGACCGGCCGTGGCCTGGAGGTTGGGGACCAGAATTGCAGGGTTAGAGAACAGAGAGAGTGAGTTGAAAGATGAGAAAGTAGGACTGACAGGACTTCGTGACTGGCGGGGTTGAGGGAAGGAGCTAGAGTGAAGGAAGAGTATATAGAATGATGCCCTGGTTTCTGGCTTGGGTGACTGGGTGGATGTTGGTATTAATTCACTGCAGGTGATCAAGGGGCAGGTTTATCAGAGGCAGAGAAGGATTGGGGGTTCAGTTTTAGACATGTGGAATGAGAGGTACCTGTGGGACACCCATGAGATTCCCCAAAAGCAACTACATTTACAGGCTGAAATATGATATATGGACTGGAGATAGAGGTTTGGGCTTGGCAGCATACACATAGGAGTTATAAGCATCTAAGTAGTGGGAGGCAGGGTAATGAGCATGAATAGTGGGATGAGAAAGAAAAAAATACCAGGACAGAACCTGGGTTATTGTTCAGGTAAAGGTGCATAGAAAAAGGCAACCTAAGAGAGAGTCTTGAGAAAAGTGAGAGGAAAATCAGGAGAGGGCGCTGTCAAAGAGTCAAGGGAGGAATGAGATTGTTCAGAAGAAGGGGCAGGATATCAGACACCGCAGGGTCACCAAGTAGGAGGAGGACTGAAAAAAGCCTAATAGATTCAGTTGTTCAGGTCATTGGTTTACCCTTGGCAGGGAGAGTTTCAATGGGATGAGGCTGGAGAGGTGGCAAAAAAAAAAAAAAAAAACAGAGTGAAAGGAAAAGGGAAGACAGCAGTAGTAAGAGGAGGATAAAAGACTTTGTTTTATTTTAAAATGGGAGAAATAGTATGTTTTTATGCTGATGGGGAAAGTCAGTAGAGAGGGAGAGGTTATAAACACAGAAGTTACACGGGTGCTTGATGGAACAAGGTTTCAGAGGCTGTGGGGAGAAACAAAAAACTCAGCAGAGAACATACAGGTAGAATGGCACAGAGATCTGAAACAACAGAACTGTTTGGAAAAATGAGGAGTAGGCTGCTATTGGCTATAAAATTGGCTTCAATTTTATAGTTTGTGGGGAAGTGATGGGAGATGAAGCTGAAAATACAGAGGCACCAGAAAATGACAATGTAGTCCCCCTGGTATTACATAATTTCAGAGGCGAAAAAATGCATTAGAAGATAAAATGGTTTAAAAAGGCAACATTGAAAACCCCAACCTAAGTTGGGCCTTGACAGATGACTATGTTGTAGACAGTTTGCTTGCAGGGGTGCGGTGGGGGGAAGTGTATATACATTCTGGGCGAGAAGAGTGGAGTGCTGCGACGAAAGTATGCAGAGGCTAGAATTAGCTGGGCACGTTGTGGGGGCGGGGTAACCGGAGTGGAGTGTGGGTAGGGAAGCTGTGAAAGACAGCAGAGAAGGTAGGCTGGGACCAGGGTACGAAGGGTCTAGAAGATTTGACTATGTTTTTTAGACTTCATCCTGTAAGCAGTGATATGCCACTTCAAAGTTTCTATTCAGAGGCAGTGCCACGTACAAAGTGGTATTTTTTGAAAGCTACATATGTAATTTATTTATTTTTATTGATACATAATATTTTTACATATTTATGGGGTACATGTGTATTTTGTTACACGCATAGAATGTGTAATGATCAAGTCAGTGTATTTAGGATATACATTACCTTCAGTCTTTATCATTTCTATGCAGTGGGAACATTTCAAGTCCTCTCCTCTAGTTACTTTGAAATATACAATACATTATTGTTAACTATAGTCACCCCACTCACTCTGCTACCAAACATTAGAACTTATTTCTTCTATCTAACTGTTTATTAGAACCCATTAACCAACCTTTCTTCATCCCCCCACCCCTTCCTAGCCTCTGATAACTATCACTCTACTCTCTACCTCAGTGAGATCCACTTTTTTAGCTCCCACATGCATGACGTGTGATATTTGTCTTTCTGTGCCTGCTAATTTCACTTAACATAATGACCTCCAGTTCCATCCATGTGGCTATAAATTATATGATTTGGGGTAGATGCCTAATAATGCTATTGCTGGATTGAATGGTAATTCTATTTTTAGCTCTTTGAGGCATCTCCAAATTCTTTTCCACAAAGGTTGCACCAATTTGTAGTCCTTGCTCAAATGGTGGGAGCGATCACTAGGGAATTGGGGGGTGGGGGGTAAACCCACATCTGAGCGACGTGGTGGGCACTGTGGAGGGGTAGGACATGCTTGAAAAGTAGTTGGGGAGTGGAATGAGGGATCTCAATAGGGGAAAGGAAGTCCTCTAAAACTGATTTATGTGATTAACTGTACACCTCAGTAAATTCACTGAAAATCATTTAATTGTACACTTAAAATGGAATAAAGGCATGATATGTAAAGTATACTTCAATAAAGAAAAAAAAAGTCAAACATAAACATATCATATTACCCAGCAATGCCTCACCTGGGTTTATACCCAAGGGAAATAAAATTATGTTCACACACACACACAAAAAATTATATGATTTCATTCTTTTTTTATGGCTAAATAGTATCCATTGTGTATCTATGCCACATTTTCTTTATCTACTCATCTGTTGTCGGACACTTAGATTGTGTCCATATCTTTGCTATTGTGAATAGTGCTGCAATAAACATGGGGGGTGCAGGTATCCCTTTGATCAAAGTGGTATTTTAAGATTAATCTAGCTATGGTGTTTAGAATGAAATGTCTTCTAGGAGTCAAAGAGTTAGGAGGCTATTGTCCAGATGTTGAGCATGAAGGCATGGGCTTTGAAGAGGCATCAGGAACAGATTGGAAATGGGTGCATCTGCACAATAGTGCTAACGGACAATTAACAGCAGATTTTTAGTGGGTACTCATTCCTAATCAAGATCATGTTGGGTGCAATAATCACCCTAATGAAATAGCAAGAAGAAAAAGCAAAAGAAACTAAAAAGGAATAGTCTGAGTTAGGAAAAGAACAAGGAGAATGAGGATTTACAAGCCAAGAGAAGACTTTCAAAAAGGGTACGTTCAGGTGTTAATGCCACAGAGAGCTTGGGTAAGATGAGCACTGAAAAAAAACCAGTTAGTTCTGGTAATTAACATATCCTTGCTAATCTTTTATCTAGTGGTTTTAGCAAGGTGAGTAAAGATAGACTACTGAGAGAGTAAATCAGGTTGTTGGATACAAAATCACTATTAAAAAATAAATTTTATTCCCATACACCAAAAATAAAGTTAGAAAATAAAATTTTAAAAGATTCCATTTATGTTGGTTACATGGATTTGCTCAGTTTGTAAAACTTCAGCAAGCTGTACACTTATGATGGGTGTATTTTTGTTTGTATATTATACTTCAATAAAAAGTTTAAAAAATATACTTGCAATACTGATAAAATAAAAATTACCTAAGAATAGAACAAAAGATGTGTAAGACTTCTGCAGGGGAAATCACTGAGAAACATTAAAGAAGTCCTAAATAAATGGAGAGATATACTATGTACATAGATTTGGGGGACTCAATTTTGATTTAATAAAGTAAATAGAAAAAGACCTAGAAAAAGACCAAGGCATATTTGGGCACTTAATATATGACAGAAATAGCACTGCTTATCAGTAGGGAAAGGATAGACTTTTTAATAAATAGTGCTAGGATAAATGGGCATACATGTGGAAAAAAAAACTGAACCCCTGCATCATACCATGTACAAAAAACAGTTGTGGGTGGATTGAAGATTTAAGTACGA
Source organism: Lepilemur ruficaudatus (assembly GCA_963574885.1). Lineage (NCBI taxonomy): Eukaryota > Metazoa > Chordata > Mammalia > Primates > Lepilemuridae > Lepilemur > Lepilemur ruficaudatus. The sequence continues at coordinate 13,986 of CAUYRT010067432.1, read as the reverse complement.
AAGGCAAAACTATAAAGTCTTTATTAGATAATATAGAAGAATATCTTCAAGATCTTGGGGTACTAAAGGATTTCTTAAATAAGACAAAATAATCATAAATGAAAAGAGCGAAAGACAAGCCAGAGATGAGAGAAAATATTTGTAAAACATACAGGGGAGATGTGCAATAAATATAACTTACCAGTGACTAGAATATACAGTATATTAAGAACTACTTCTTAAAATCAGTAAGAATAAGACCAACATTCAATAGAAAAATGGGCAAGACTTGAATAGGCATTTTACAGAAAATACACATGGCCAATAAACATATGAAAAGGCAATCAACACCATTAGTCATTGATGGAATGAAAATTAAAACCATAATGAAGTATCACTTCACACCTACCAGAGTGGCAAAAATTTAAAATTTTGACAAAACTGTATTGGGGGATGTGGAGCAACAAGGATTCTCACATATTGGAAAAACTTTGAAAGACAGTTTGGTGTATATATACCCTATGACCCAGTGATTCTACTTTGATGTATATACCCTAGAAAATCCTTACACAGAGCCAGCAGGATACATAAATAAGACAGTTCATATGGGTGTTGTTGATAATAGCCTAAAACGGGAAACTGGAATATCCATCAACAGTAGAAAGAATAAATAGTGGTATAGTCATATGATGGAATACTATACAGAAATGAAATGAACTATAGCTATATGCAACATAGATGAATCTGTCAAATACCATGTTGAATAGAAGATGCAAGAAACAGAGATAACATACAATATAATTCCATTTATATAAGGCTTAAAAAAGACAAAACTAAATTATGCTGTTTAGAGATATATACACAGGAGGCACTGCCATCAAGAAAAGCAAGGGAATCATCATCACAAAAGTTAGGAAAGTAGTTAGGGGGCATGATCTGAGAGGGGTACGCATGGGTGCCGAAAGTGTTTAGTTTTCAACCTAAGTGGTAGTTCCATGGGTGTTCACTTTATAATTATTTATTAAACTATATACATGACTTATGCAATTTTCTGTACATATGTTATATCTCATCAGAGAAATGAAACTAAGAGTGAATCACATGTGTTGTTAAGCAGTGTAATCTTTTCTGAGGAGCTTGACTCTAAGGGGAAGGAGATAGGATGGCAGTTACAGGAGGATTCAGGATTGAGGGAATGTGGACACTTATGTTCACCAAAAATACCTGTACAAGAATATTCATAGCAGCACTATTCATAATAGTCCCAAACAGGAAATTACCCAAATGCCCATCCAACAGTAGAAATGGTAAATAAATTGTGGTGTATTTGTCAGCAGAATACTATATAATAACGAAAACTACAACTACATGTAATGCTATGGATGACTTTTACAAGCAAAATGTTGATTTGGGGTTATCAGATTTAGCAAAAGAAAAAATATAGAACATGCAATTAAATTTGAATTTCAGATAAATAAAGAATCATTTCTAATATAAGTATGTTCCACACAAAATGATTTGTCATTTACCTGAATTTCATACTTAGCTAGGCATCGTGTATTTTCTCTAAAGACCTTACATTGAGTGAAAGACATCAGACGCAAAGGAGTCTATATTGCAAGACTAATCTAGGACAAGTCTGGACAGAGGTTACTCTTTGGGGAAGATAGTGACCAGAAGAGAGCACATGTGGCATTTCTGGGATGCTTGTAATATTGTTTCTTCATGTGAGTGCTATTTACATGTATGTATTTCATGTTGTAAACATTCATCAAACTGAATAATTATTATGTGAGTACTTTTCTGTATGTATATTATACTTTAATTGAATAATCTACCCATTATCCATCTGTAATCTATTTATAATCTATCTGGCAGTGGCCTAAATATGTTTTATATTGAAAATCACAACAAAAAATAGGGATAAACTTAACAGGAAGTATACAACACCCACACCGAATGAAGGGAGAGAAATAATTTGAATAGGTAATTTAATCAGGAATATAAATGGTCTATAAATATAAAAGTATGTTCGACTTCACTAATAACTACAGAAATGAAAATGAGATACTATTTTTTACTTATCAAAATGGTAATATGCTTAGCAGAAAAGTTAGAAAAATGAATAATCTCATGTCATTTCTTCATGGGAGTTTGGTAGCATCTATTTTTAAAATGTATGTGGATTTTGGGAAGATGTTCCAGATCCCCTCTATTCTCAAACCTGATTCATCAACTGTTCTTGAGCCAAATGGGTGCTGGGACCAGCCAAGAAAGTGAGCTTGCAGGATGGGTCTGTGACCTAAGAGTAAAGGGTGATGCAGGATTTTTAATCTCTGGAACAGATGAGAGCCCTGGGCCAAGGGCCTGGAGTCTGGTGTAGTAGAGCCAAAGTGCAAGGATGGGAACCTGGGTTGGCCCATAGGATTCTGTGAACTTGTAGAGGGAAAGTCAATATTGCTTATGAGACTATGTCAGGTTTCCTTATCTGAAAATGCTGAAAAGAAACCAATGAGTTGGATTGGGTCCTGTCTACCTTGAGACTAAGACAGCAGAAGGAAACAGAATAGAGAGGCCTACTCTTGATACCTCTTCAAGGGTCTGACAGGCTGACTGACAACATGCCTCCTGTTAAAACAGTGCTGGCTCATGGGCAGAAACCCCTGTGCCTTTCCCACTCACAGGGCTGCTATGATTTCAGGCACCCCAGCATTAGACTTGAGCCTCAGTGTGCAGACAAAGGAAAATAATAAAACACCTAAGGGGACCCAGAAGCCAAAGAGAAGAACAAACAGAACACTTAGAATAGGATTTTAATGAAATAGAGTAGCTGAATAAATGAGACAATTTGTACTTTAAAAAGACTTTCTGGAACTTAAATTAAATGGTAAATTAAATGCCATTTACCAAAACCAATAGCAATTATCATTCCAAATAATAAAACACCAAAACCATTCCAATTTAAATCAGAAACTAGATCCCCCTGGGGAAAGCAACTTTATAAGCCCAGCGTGTACCCTCCAACATTCTTCTCCTTGCTAATAAACATAAAAGAAGAGAATTAAATAATAGGAGTAAATATTGGCAGAGATTAATTTTCTTGTCACTGACACAATTTTATATCAAGAAAACTCAAGTCTCTAGTTAAAAAAAAAACAGTTAGAACAAAGCTATATTATCAAGATAGATGAATCTCATAAACATCATGTTGAGCCAAAAAAAAAAAAAAATCAGTTATAGAAGACACATACACTATAAAACCACTTATGTTTAGAGACAGGCAAAATATCATTATATATAGTTAAAGGATACAAGAATAAAGAAATTAATGGAAAGGATAAACACCACATTTAGAATGGTAGTTAAATTTACCCCTCAGTCTGATGCAACCTTTCCTAATTCCTTACCACCGAACTGACACTGCTCAGGCAAACATTACCAAAAATCTCAAAGAACAAATCCTTTTGCCTCTTCTCAGCCTTCATCTTATGTAATCATGGTGAAGCATTTGAAACAGGTGATAATCCCTTCGTCATAGAAACTATTACCTTAATTTTCTACATATTAATACTACGATCCTCCAGTGTCTCTTCAACCTCTTTAATTAACTCCTTTACCCTTGACTCTTAAATAAGAGTACTCCTCACTAATATTTAGTGTTGGCTCTCTCATTATCTAGTCTTTCTCTACACAATTCTCCTGCCCATAGATTCCAAATATTTATATCCAGTCCAGATAGTGCTTCCAAGCTCTTGCCCTGAATTTCCCATTTCCTCCTGGACTTTTCTAATATGCATACCATATGCGACATGTCCAAAATCTTTCCCTCTGCTGTCTGCTTCCTACATACCTCTTTCCTGTTTTCTCACTAGTCTCCCTTTAGCTCTTGGCATCTCCCACTTGATACAGGACTCAACGGTGATTTTGTCATAAACTTCTTTGCCTTACAAATCAAATCTGACACTTGAATACACCTCCTCCCTCCCCAGTAAGGCAACATGTAACAATATGCTGATGGGCCTTTTCTACCCTCTGAAAATATTCTAGAGGCTAGCAACTTTCTTAGCTCTTGATAGATAGAAAATGATTCCCTCTAATGGTGGGGAACTTGTCTTTGGGAATGGCAGTTTTAGAGAAAACTTAATTCCACTGGTAGAAACCATACCCCTAAAAGTCTCTTCCACCCTCAAAATCCACCTCAAATGTTGACAAGCACGCTAGCAAGCTCCTAGCGGTCTTAGCTCAGCTGAGATCGTACATAAATATCAGTAGGGTCCCATATTCCTCATTAGCCACTACTCAGAAGTAAAAACACAGAAGAAGGAATAATTATGAAGAGGTTGAAAAGTTCTGTTCTGGAGATTTTAATCTTGAAAATGAGCCATGTGGGCAACCTGAGAGCAAGGTGGATAATGACGAGTTGAAATCTGTAGTGGAAGCGAATCCATCTCAACCTACATGTGAATTAGCAGTAAGGTTTGACGTTACTATTCCAACAACATTGGACCATTTGAAACAAATCAGCAAGGTAAAGAAGCTGGATAGATGGGTACTGCATAAATTAAACAAGCCTCAGAAGAGAAATCATCTCGAAGCTTGCCTTTCTTTGCTGTCATGACATAAAGGCAAACCATTTCTACACAGTTATTATTACATGCAATGAAAAATGGATTCTTTTTGACAATCAAACGTTTGGCACAGTGGTTGGATAAAGATGGAGTGCCGCAACACGGTCCAAAACCAAATATTCATCAAAAAAAGGTAATAGTATCTGTTTGGTGGTCCAGCACTCGTATTATCCACTACAGCTTTATGAAACCTGGTCAGTCTATTACAGCAGATGTCTACTGCAACCACTTGGACGAAATGATGATGCTTACAATTAAGCAGCTGAGATTGGTCAATAGAGACAGGCCAATCCTCTTGCAAGACAATGCTCAACCACATGTCTCACAAACAACACTGCTCAAACTACAGAGGCTCGGCCGGGCGTGGCGGCTCACGCCTGTAATCCTAGCACTCTGGGAGGCCGAGGTGGGAGGATCGCTCAAGGTCAGGAGTTCGAAACCAGCCTAAGCAAGAGCAAGACCCTGTCTCTACTAAAAATAGAAAGAAATTAATTGGCCAACTAAAAATATATATATAAAAAAATAAGCCGGGCATGGTGGCAGATACCTATAGTCCCAGCTACTTGGGAGGCTGAGGCAGGAGGATCACTTGAGCCCAGGAGTTTGAGGTTGCTGTGAGTTAGGCTGACGCCACAGCACTCTAGCCCAGGCAAAAGAGTGACAATCTGTCTCAAAAAAAAAAAAAAAATTGAGGGGAAACTTGCCCTCCCAGAGATTAAACATATGACAAGTTAGACTTATTAAAAGGTCTAAGAATAAACAAATTGACCAATAGAGCAGAATGGTGTCTAGAAATAGACCCCAAACACATATGATCAACTCAATACACCAAGACACCGAGTCAATTCAGTGGGCAAAGGAACTTCTTTTTAACCAATGGTGGTGGTGTAACTGTAACAGACACTCCATCTTAAAGCTAACTAATAACTCTTTCTTCTACAATGCCTAATTGTGTGCTTGCTTAAGAATTCCAGGAACTGGCCTTGAGCAACTAACTGTAGAACCAAGATTGCAGGACTCCCCCCTAAAGGAAAATGCTGAGCAGCTAACCTTCAATTCTGTTGCAGTCTAGCAGATTCCAGCCCAGACTGCCAGATGGCCAGCTACTGAAGTTAACCATTGGAACAAGTTATGCTAACCTGTACGTGGTCAGCTCCTGAATATAGTTTCCTAAAACTCCTTCTCCTTTAAAACCCTTCAGTCAGCCTGAGGAATTTGAGATGATTTTTGCAACAGTGACAGTGACAGTGATTTCACTGTCTCCTCAGGTTGCTGGCTCTTGGAATAAACCTCTTTTTCCTTCCACCAACTCTCGTCTCTCGAGTTTGGCTTTTGAGCAGTGAGTAGCAAAGCTTAAGTTTGGTTACAGTGGAACAACTGGATAGCCACATGGGGGGGAAAATGATCCTCACTTTATAGCCAAAAACTAATTCAAGACAGATTACAGAAGTAATGTAAAAGCTAAACCTATAAAGCTTCAAATAGGAAACAAAGGAGAGTATCTTCATGACTGTAGGGTAGGCAGAGATTTCCTAGACAGGATACCAAAAGCACTAAGCATTAAAGAAACCTGATAAATTGGACTTCATCAAATTTAAATTTTTGCTCATCAAAAGACATCATTAAAAAGATAAACAAACTACAGACTAGAAAAAAATATCTGCAACATAAACACCTAATGCTTGAATCCATAATACATAAAGAACTCCTATATATCATCAAGAAAAAGATGAACAACTCAAGTTTTAAGGAATGGGCAAAAGACTTGAACAGACACTTTAAAAAATATATGAAAAGCCCGTGAAATATGAAAATGGATTCAACATTCATCATCTTGGAAATAAAAATTAAAACCATGATGAGATGCCATTCTAGTGGGTGTTGAAACCCACTAGAATTTCAAAGACAACATTTGGCTGAGCATGATGACTCATGCCTGTAATCCTAGCGCTTTGGGAGGCCAAGGCAGGAGGATCACTTGAGGCTAGGAGTTTGAGGTTACAGTCAGCTGTGATGATGCCACAGCATTCTAGCCCAGGTGACAGAGCAAGACACTGTCTCAAAACAAACAAACAAAACCAAAAAAATACCATCTTTTTTATGAAAACATGGAAAACTGGAACTCTCATATACTGCTGGGGTCTAAAATGGTATAAACCATGTCAGAAAACTGTTAGGTCTTTTTTTTTTTTTAATAAAGTTAAGCATACATTTACCCTCTTCCATTTCTAGGTATTTACCCATGAGAAATGAAAATATATGTTCACAAAAAGACTTGTATATGAATGTTCATGGCAGCCTTATTCATAATAGTTAAAAACTAGAGATAACCTAAATTCCCATCAACAGGAGAACAGAAAAATAAATAATGGTATAATCACAGAATGGAATACTAATCAGCAATACAAAGTAACAAATCACAAATCCAAACAATAACATGAACAAATCTCAAAAATATATTATGTTGAGCAAAAGAAACCAGGCATACACACAAAAAACATTCTAAGATCCCATTTATAATGAAGTCTAAGAACATGTAAAATTAACCTATGGTGATAGAAGTCAGAAAATTGTTACTTGGGATAGAATGGGGAAAGGGTGGATTGACTGGAAAGGGACACAAGGAAACTCTCTGGTGAAGATGGAAACGTTTTATATCATGTTTTGGGTGGTAGATAACATAAATGTATTCAACTATCAAAATTCAACAAACTGAGCATTTAAAATATATGCATTTTATTATATATAAATTTTACTGCAAGAAAAAATATACTTAAAAATGTAACTATATGAGGTGATGAATATGCTAATTAGCTTGATTCTATTAATCATTTCATAATTTATGCACATATCAAAACATTGTCTACCTTGAACATATACAATTTTTATTTGCCAGTTATACCTCAATAAGGCTGAAAAAGAAAAAGAAGAGCTACTGCTTATAAAGTAGCCAATTTTATATATTCTAAAAAGAAAAATATGACAATAAACACACACAAGACATGAATGAAAAGATTAATAAAGTTTAAAAATGAGACTGAGAAAAATATATGCAATATATATAACAAGGGCCTAATATCCACAATATATAAACAACTCCTACAAATCAATAAGAAAAATACAACTTGAAAGAAAAAAAATAATCAAAGGGTATGAACAGACAATTCATAGAAATGGAAAGAGAAGTGCCAATAACATGAAAAGATGTTCAATCTCACAAATAATTAGCGAAATAGAAGTTTTTAAAAATAACATGCAAGATAGACAAAAATAAAAAGGTCAATTAATATCTTATATTGTCAACAGTACAAGAAAACATATTCTCATATATTATAGGTAAAATGGATATTGAGGCAATATTTGGAGGGCAGTATTTAATGGTACTTAAAATCTCAAATGTGTATGCCCTTCAACCCAGCAAGTCCTCTTCCAGATATATAACCTACAGAATACTCTCACATGCATATCATGTGTGAGGCTATCTAGTGAGGCATCATTTCACAATAGTCAGAAATTAGAAAACTGAAATGTCAATAAAAACAGGAATAAAACAAGGTAGACTCTATATACTGCTCTATATAGCAGTTTTTAAAATGAGGTAGACTTACATACACTCAATACAAAAAAACGCTATATCACTAAGAGATAAAGCAAGTTGAAAAAAAATATGTGTAGTATGATGGCATTTATCTTTAAAAACAACATGGAAACACCAATAAAACTGTATTAAGTATTGAAAAAAATCTTGAATGCTACCTATAAAGCAGATGAAAGTAATACTTCTGGATTAAGATTGGGGTAGTAAATCAAGGGAGATTTTATCATTATATATATTGTTTGTATTTTAATAGTAGGAATTTATTCATGTATTACCCATGTAATTAAAAGGAAATAAATAAATTTAGCAATGCCAGAATTTTAAAAGGCATATAACGAAACTATATTACTATATGTACACACACATATATACATAGAAAAACATCTGGTAAAGATATACACTAAACTTAATAATCACAGCTAAATAACAGTCTGGCCAAAAGCTTGAAGGGAAGATCTGGGGAATGAGGTGTGTATAGAGGGCCTTAAAGAGTTCTGATATTGTAAGGGAAATTTATCTGTATAGGCAATAGGTTTCTTAGGCCAAACTAAAATAATTGCCAGCGTGTTTTTAGCTGGCCTTCCGAGGAGGCATGAGTCAATACAATTATATAACCAAGTTGTTATCTCTTATATGAACCCATATGATCATGCTTTCCTATGGCATGTTGCCACTATTGTTCTGAGCCATATATAAGTGCTTGCCATGTTCTCGGCCATGCTATGGCCATGGCTGCATCCCCCCAACAATAAAGAACATGTCTCATCTGCCTGCCACCACCTGCCTCTTCTTTCAACTCCCAGAAGCCTGCTCCAGTGCACTCGGGAGCCACAGAGCCCACTCCCCACAGATACATTTCTGGAGATCTAGAAAGCCCTGTGCATGTGCAGGGCTGTGCACATGCTCAGGAAAGACCTAGAAAGCCAGAAATCTTAAATCCCTGGCTGACTTGAGACCCTGCTCAAGCAACGAAGGCTAAGGCAGAATTGTAAAGTAACTGAGTGGTGAAGGCATGCCCAACACAAAGCCCTAGGTAAATGGTGGATGATTTACAGGTTCAAGGCATACAAGGAAATCTGAGACCAATCATTAGCTAACCACTAAATTAACTGAGCAGACACTTCTGTGATTGAAAACTATAGGCAATACAGAGTTTACAGAATTAGTCCAGCAAAGTTACTAAACAAATAAAAAACAAGTGAGGTTTATTCTAGGAATACAAGGTTGACTTAAAATCCAAAAATCAATTAATACAATACACAATATCAGTAAAGAACAAAAAAATATATGATCATATTAACAGATGCTGAAAAATCATTCGATAAATACCTGTTCATGATAAAAACACTCAATAAACTCGTTATAAAAGGGAATTTATTCAATCTGGTAGGAGCATTTATGAAAAACCCATAGTTAACATCAACTTAATAGTAAGAGACTGAATGTTTTTCCCCTAAGATCAGGAATAAGACAACAATATTCATTCTCACTTCTATTCAACATTGTATTGGAGGTTCTAGCCAAGATAATTAGGCAAGAAAAAGAAATAAGGGCATCCAGACTGGAAAGAAAGAGGTAAATGTATGTCTATTCACAGATGACATAATCTTGTATACAGAAAACCTGAAGAATCTATTAAAAAAACTATTGGAACTAATAAGTTCTGCAAGGTGCAGATACAAGATCAAATGCAAAACTCAAACAATTTGAAAATGAAATTAAGAAAATAATTCCATTTATAATAGCACTGAAAAGAAATACTTAGAAATGAATTTATCAAAAGAAATGTAAAATTTACTTTGAAAATTTTTTAAAAAATTATTGAAAGATTTTAAAGAAGATCTAAATTAAAAAAAGACATCTGATGTTCATACACTGAAAGATTTAACATTGTTAAGATGGCAAGCCCAGGAGTTGGAGGTTACAATGAGCTATGGATGGCACCATGGCATTTCAGCCTAAAAAAAAGAAAAAAGATAGCAATACTTCCCAAATGGATCTACAGATTCAACAGAATCCCTATGGAAATCCCAGCTGGCTTCTTTGCAGAAATCGACAAACTGAATCTAGCATTCATATGGAAATGAAAGGGACCCAGAATAGCCAATACAAACTTGAAAAGGAACAAAGTTGGAGGACTCACACTTCCTAATTTCAAAAATTACCACAAAGCTATAGTAATTAAGACAGTGTGGTTCTAGTATAAGGATAGACATATAGATCAATGGAATAGAGAGTCCAATTGCTCTTGACAAGAATGCCAAGACAATTCAATGGAGAAAGAATAGTCTTTTCAACAAATGATGCTGGGATAACTGGATATCCATATGCAAATGAATGAAATTGGACCACTATCTCATATCATATACAAAAATTACCTCAAAATGTGATATAAATGGACATTTTTCCAAAGAAGATATACAAATTGCCAATGAGTACATAAGTGATATTCAACATCATTAGCCATCAGTGAAATATAAATGAAAACCACAAGGAGATACTACTCCATATCCACTAGAATGGCTATAATTAAAAAGACATAATAAAAAGGGAAAATGTGGAGAAGTTAGAACCCTTATATATTGCTGGTGAAAACAAAAAATGATGTAGTTGCTTTGGAAAATAGTCTGGCAGTTCTTCAAAAAGTTAAACAGAGTTACCATATGACTCAGCAATTCTACTCTTAGGTATATACAAGAGAAATTAAAACATATGTCCACACAAAAACTTGTAGCAGCATCATTCCTAATAACCCAAAATGGAAATAACCCAAATGTCCATCAATGGATGAATGGATAAATAAAACCACGTTATTTCCATACAATGGAAGATTGGCAATAAAATGGAATGAAGTACTGATACATGCTACAACATGGGTGAACCTTGAAAACATCATGCTATATGAAAGAAGTCAGTCACAAAAGACCACATATTACATAATTCAATTTATAGGAAATGCTCAGGATAGACAAATCTATAAAGACAGAAAGAAGATCAGTTATTGCCCAGGGTAGGGAGTAGAGAACATATGTTGGGGGGAAGTAAGGAGTGATTGCTAACGGGTATGGGTTTCTTTTTCAGGTGATGAAAATATTACAAAATTTATTGTGGTGATGATTATATAACTCCTATGAACATACTAAAAATCACTGAATTTATACTTTAAAAGGATCAATGTTATGGTATTTTAATTATTTCTTAATTTTAAAAAAAAGAAAGTTAAACAGAGTTACATATGACCCAGCAATTCCTCTCCTAAGTATATACCCCAAAGAAATTAAAACGCTTGTCCACATAAAAACTTATACAGGCCAGGTGCAGTGGCTCATGCCCGTAATCCTAGCACCTTGGGAGGCTGAGGCAGGAGGATTGCTTGAGGCCAAGAGTTCGAGACCAGCCTGGGCAATAGTGAGATACCATCTCCATAAAAAATTTAAAAATTAGCCAGGTGTTTTCCTGTAGTCCCAGCTACTGAGGAGGCTGAGGACCATTTGAGCCCAAGAGTTTGAGATTACTGTGAGCTATCATGACACTACTACACACTAGCCCAGGCAACAGAGTGAGACCCTGTATCAAAAAAATAAAAAAAACCTTATACATGGAGGGTCATGGAACAGTATTCATAATAGCCAAAATTGGCTACAAGTGATGAATGGACAAACAAAATGTGGTGTATCCATACAATGGAATATTATTCAGTAATAAAAAACCAAAGTACTACAACATGCTACAACATAGATACACCTTGAAAATCTTATGCTAAGCCAGTCACATAAGATCACATATTGTATGATTACATTTATATGAACTGCAGGTGGGTGGTTGCCTAGGGCTAGGGAAGGTGGTGGGGATGGGGAGTGACTGCTAATGGATGTGGAGCTTCTTTGTGGGGTGATGAAATGTTCTAAAATTAAACTGTGGTGATGGTTGTACAACTCTGTAAATATACTAAAATCCACTGGCGTGTACAGTCTAAATGGGTGAATTTTATAGTATGTGAATTATATCTCACTAAAGCTGTTAAATAAAACAACTTGGAACAGAACACCCAAAAGAAGATAAAAAAGGTATAAGAACTTTTAAAAATAGTGTCAAGAAAGCTAAATCTCAAGTGTAATACAGAACAAAAAGGGCACTTTTAAATACAGAACAAAATGAGAAATAGGTCTCTGCACTGTGTCAGCAGTATAATAGTGATAAATGACAGAGGTAAAATCCTCAATTATTATTTTTGCTTCTGCCTTCTTATTTCCCAAGAGGGAACTGAAGCGCAATATGAATAAAGAGGTAGTAAGCGTAAACTCAACTACTTTAATAAGAGTTCAAATGTCTTGGAACAGATGAATTATAGCCAAGGGAACTGAGAGTAATTTCAAACGAGACCGCTAAAGCCATGTCAATGATATTTGAGGAATCATGGAGAAAGATGTTCCAGAAGACTGGACAGGTATAATCTCAATTTTCAAAAAAGGGGTAAAAGTTAATTCCATAAATTACAGACCAGTGAGTTTGATATAAGTCTAGATTATTACAAGTACAGCTTGCAAGAACTGAGAAATGGAAGAATAAGCACTAGAAGTCAGCTTGAATTCACTAAGAAAAAGTCAATTTAGGCTAATCCTTATTTCTTTTTGTACTATTACTAAGGTGGAAGCTATGAGAAATATGGTAAATATAATGTATCTGGACTTAGCAAAGCGTTTGATGAAATCTTTAATGAGATCCTTAAGAAACAAATTGAGAAATAGGAACTGGATGTTTAATTTTTGTTAGATACATTAATAATCACTTGAAGGGCCATTCGCAAAGCATGCAGATTACCAGCTCACTATCATGCTAGAAGAAGGTTTCTAATAGCATACACCATAGGGTTCTTCTAGCCTTAGGAGGTTCATCACTTAAATCTAACAACTTGAATGAAGATATGGAAACCATGCTCATAAGGTTTATATGTGCTAATATCAGGAAGGGAGAGTGAATACTTAAAAAGACAAAATCAGAACATTCATTTTAATTATAAGTAGTTGTGGATAAAATAAAACTAAACTAAACTAAAACTTAAAACTTGCCTGGACCAGATGAAATCAAACCACGAACCAGATACAAATCTCGTACCTGATTTAGAGAATGAGTGCAAGGGAAAGAAATAATTTTTCACTATTTCTGAAATTAGCCTCAAACTTGAATTGCAGTTACTGTTAAAATGTGATCTGAAATATCCCAGTCAATACACCAATAAGATCATCATGAGTACTAGAAGTTTTTGTCTACAACTCTGACCTTAATTACTCTCTCACCCTCTTTTAGACGATCCCCTTCAGCCTTGGTTTTCTTCTGCCTTTCTGATCCAGCAAGGTCTACAAGATGTAGCTTGGAGCGAAAACTACTATTCCTGTAATAATGACAGGAAGACACAAGTGAGAATGGTCCACAAGCTTGAGAGTAGCTGAGTATGAAAGCTGACCAGCTGTCAGCTCTCATTTTTTTTCAAGTCACTCAAAGTGGCTACATTGGTCACTAATGCCCACAATCTGATGTCTGATGATTTGTGAAATCAATTGAAGAAGCAGCCTAATATTCAACCTTAATAGAACTAGTATTAAAAATCTTGACTCTTTAAATTTTAACTTACTTGTCACTTTTCTTTCTTTGCTCTATGGAGATTGTAAAGATGGCATGAGATCGGGATGACTGGGAGTTCATAGCTGTGGAGGCCACAGTCCTACAATTGTTGCCCTGCTCCAAACAGGAAACAGTATCCAGGGCAACTAAAACAGTCTT
>CAUYRT010067431.1:0-24851 GCA_963574885.1 Lepilemur ruficaudatus | reverse complement strand
TTATTTTTTTTAATTACCAATTTTAATATGTTTATAAAGAAATCACAGCATTTAGAGTATCTGGAAAATCATTTACTTTTTTGTAAACTTCACACCACTAAAATCTAAAAGATCATTATAAAGTTCTAGGCTCTTTCATTTGCTTGAATTTTAACTATTCAAATCATTCTTAGTAACCCAATCACAGTCTGGCCCTGTATTTTGTTCATCTTTTTCATATTCTATCTGCTTCAGGTGAATTATTATAAGCCAATTGTTTTTTTAAGATCTAGAACTAATTTGCAATACTTTCACTAGGTGTTTTCCCAAACTAACAGCTGTGCTTTTGATTTCATTATCAATTGCCTCATCACATATTGCTGAAGAAGCTGAAACAACTGCAATGTCCTATAACATTTCACTTTGCAGCTATCAATCTGTGATCTCATAGGTTGAAATAATTCTTTATTTTTCACTCTTCTGCCATCCCAATAATTAACATTTTCATAGGTACCCTCTTAAAAGTAAACCCTTTGTTCCAAGAAATTAAATGTTTTTCACGTATGAATATCAGGTATTCGATTCAGTTTCTACCAACGATTTCAAATAAGCATGATAATTTTCTCATATATTTCTCCATAAAAATATTCACTCATAAAATTCAGTAGTTTCAAATGTATTTTACTTCTTTAATGTTTTCTAAATTTTTTTCCACCTAGAAACTGCTTGTGTTTTAAATAATTCTTCTTCACAAATACTTTTTTTTTTTTTGAGACAGAGTCTCATTCTCTTGCCCAGGCTAGAGTGCCATGGCATCAGCCTAACAGCAACCTCAAACACCTGGGCTCAAGCAATCCTTCTGCCTCAGCCTCCCGAGTAGCTGGGACTACAGGCATGCGCCACCATGCCTGGCTAATTTTTTCTATATTTTTAGTTGGCCAATTAATTTCTTTCTATTTTTAGTAGAGATGGGGTCTCGCTCTTGCTCAGGCTGGTTTCAAACTCCTGACCTTGAGAGATCCTCCCACCTCGGCCTCCCAGAGTGCTAGGATTACAGGCCTGAGCCACCACGCCTGGCCCTTCTTCACAAATTCTTGCTAGTTATATAATGTCAAATGCCAACCACCAAAATTCTGTACATCACAATTCTTTACTTTTTCCTGACTGTTGCCTGGTCTTTATGTACTTACTGTGAGGATAAATGTTCACTAAAGAACAAGATCCTGGCCTCTATAATATGGTGGTGACAGACACACCAACGATGATTATGACAAAGTACAGTTTGGTTTTTCCACACTGTTGTTATTTTAACACCATTATTTGACTTGCTTGGTGAATTTTCAGAAATTTTTGTGCTTTTATTTTTGACATAATTTCCAAAAAAGTTTCCACAAAACAATTGACCATACCTATAACATTGAATAGTTGAAGAAGAGTAAGAAATACTATACACCTCTCATTTAGCTGACATCATCCAGGATAAAGAATTCCACAATAAAAGTCAAATTTCTGTAAAAATTAATCTTGTTAAATAAGAAACTATGAAAGGTCTAAGACTTTATCCTACTTGCCAGTTAGGATGCCACGGTATCTCTGCCTACAAGATAAATTTTAAACTCAAATGTCTGAAAACTTTCCACCATCCAGCCTCAAGTTATTTTTCTGTTCTTTTCTCCCTTCCCAAACCATTTTTAGAGTATTCTTTTTCACATGATCATTTGAAATCATGTGTATGTTTGCTGGTTTATTTTCTGTCTCTTCCACTAAACCTAAGCTCCAAGCAAGCAGAGACCATATCTATTTCATTTACGCCTATATATAGAGGACCTAGTATAAAAACTATCACACAGGAACTATTCAATAAATATTTGTTAAATGAATTTAGAAATGTTTAAATGTCACTTTGTCTGTTTCTAGGTAAAAGCCGACACATACACTATTCCTCTCTGCTTTCCCTCTTTCTCCAACTAACACCTAGAAACCTGTATGAATTCTTACCTGCCCCAGTGATTCAAATGGGTCCCCATCTCATAAATCTTTCTCCAAATAATTTACTTACAGGATTTAATTTTTACCAATTAAAAAAATTTAGAAACTAAAGCTTTGACAGGTTAAGAAACATGTATAAACCCATTATTCCAGTCTACAATTAAAATGTCTGTCTCACTACAAAACCCCTATTCTTAACCCTCTCTTATACTGCATCCTTAGCTAAAATAATTCTTATATGATATTCCTGATTCGAAGCCCCTTGCTGCCGCATATTAACAGCATGATCTGGAGGAACCTCAGATGCTGTATTGATAAAATGGGGTAATTATAGTACTTACCTCAAAAATGTATAAGGACTAAATGAGAAAATTCATGAAAAGCACTTAGCACAATACCTAGCACTTAACACAGGAAACACTCAAGAAATGTTTATTATTATATGCCTCTAAAACAGAAGTCAGCAATTTTTTTCTGTAAGGATTAAATAATAAATATTTTAGGGTTTGTGAACCATTCAATCTCCGTTGCAACAAAACCAGGCAACAAGCTGGATTTGGCCCATAGGACATAGTTTGCCAAGCCCTGCTCTAGAGCAGGGTTCTTCAGCCTCAAGCATTACTGACGTTTGGGGCTAGATAATTCTTTGTTGCGGGGCCTATCCTGTGCATTGTAGGGTGTTTAGCAGCATCCTTGGCCTCTATCCACTAGATGCCAGTAGCATTCCCCAGGCTGTAACAACCAAAAAAATCTCCTGAGGGACAAAATCACTCCTTGTTGAGAAATACTGCTCTAGAGCAATTAAACACTTATAAAGACATAGCCTGAGTTTTCTAATAAAGAAAGTACCTTAACTAAGTAGAAAAACAATTTAACACACTAAAAGTATTTATACTCACTTAGCTAAAATTCCCACACTTAGCAATAACTTTATAACTTCTGTGATACACACGGCTGTGGTTGAAAAGTAGAGTTCTTTGTCTGATGTCCTTGTGTATCTTAAAGCTATGGTATAAGCTGCGGCCATCAGGGTCATCACTGCCAAGCAGTACAACTTGAATAATAAACTGACACTTTCTGGAAAATACGTGCAACAAAGATGTTATTTAGTAGACAATGTTATGCAGATAAAAGTTAATCAACTAGTTACAGCCCAAAATACTTTACAATTTTAAGCACAAAATATTTTTTAAAACCCATGACATTTAAAAATGTTTCAAAACAATACTTTCCAATTACATGAACACAAACACACCTACCCAAACCACAGCTGACTTTAAATATCAACGAGTTAGGCATAGATTTTGTTCCTGAGGAGTGCCCCAATTGCAAAACTACGTGGCATACTGAATCTAGTATGTTATAAATTGCATATTTTAAATATCTTTGTGATTACCAACTTGTAAATGCAAAGCAGGAAAGCAGAATGAAAGCAATTGCTGCAATGCATATTCTAATTTAAAGACAGCAGAAAGAAAACAAAAGAAATAACTGAGTAATAAAAATGGGACTTAACATAGAACTTTACCATAATAGAAAATAAATTACACCTAGCCTCTCATTTCATTGCATTATAGAAAAGCAATTCCTAACACAAAAAAGAATATTAAGAACACAGCTCTATAAAACTTAAAATATAGGAAATACACAAATTTGGCTGAGAGAATGCCACCACACCTGGCTGCTGTTTACTTTTGAAGTCATACATTTTTCCCTCGTGTAGGACAGTTTTAGAACAAAGGAAGTATTGTAGTGATCTCCTTCACTTCCTCCTATATAAACATTGCTTTGTGGCTCCTCAGAGCTTTTGGAAAGAAAGTTTAGGCAGTTACAGTAGGATCACTTGGGCCCAAGAGTTGGAGGTTACAATGAGATGACACCACTGCACTCTAGTCAGCACGCTAGCCATGGTGACAGAGTGAAACCCTGTCTCAAAAAAAAAAAAAAAAAAAAAAGACTAGGCACCGTGGCTCACACCTGTAAGCCTAGCACTCTGGGAGGCCGAGGCTGCTGGATTGCTTGAGCTCAGGAGTTGGAGGCCAGCCTGAGCAAGAGTGAGACGCCATCTCTACTAAAAATAGAAAGAAATTAGCCAAACAACTAAAAATAGAAAAAATTAGCCAAGCATGGTGGCGAGTGCCTGTAGTCCCAGCTACCTGAGAGGCTGAGGCAGGAGGATCGCTTGAACCCAGGAATTTGAGGTTGCCGTGAGCTAGGCTGGCGCAACAACACTCTAATCCAGGCAAGAGAGCAAGACTGTCTCAAAAAAAAAAAAAAAATTCAGTTTTTTTAGGGCAATATCAAAACTCCACGATACGTAATCACTTTAAATTTTGCCAAGAATTCAACTCATGCCCAACGCTGGTAACTATAAACCTAGCTGGTAACTATAAACAACTCAACTGGCAGTCACATCTTAAACCTGCATTTTTCTCTGCTTCTTATAAAGTTCCCATTAGCTCCCATGTATTTGTATCTGTCTGGGAAATGTCCCCCAAAAGAAACTTACACTTTGAAGTTATATTTTACTGTATTTTATGGGGACATTATTTGTAATATCTGAAAACTTGGAAATTCAGGAAGTCCCAGATAAATCCTTTGTGAATATCAGTAAGCTATGGAAGGTGCAATTTTGTTATGATTATACATTTCTATTGGTCATATAAGACCTGCGACACAACCAAGGCACAACAAATATGTCCTGGTAATAAGACTAAATCTGTAAATTTCAGCTATTTCAGCTAATGGTCTGATTTCTGTAATTTTTAGGTTTCATTCACCATTAATTTTGCTATCTCCATTCTATGTTATCAAAACAATCCTATTTTTTTCCTTTATGTCCTGTGTTATTACAAAAAGTCTTTTAAAGTTGGACTTGTTGAAATGGGAGAGGCATATGCAACTACAGACAATGCCCTTGGGCAAGGCCTGATCATAAATGTGAGCTCCCCAACAAGGAAAATAATTTAGCATCCACGCAAAAAGATACTCCTTAAATATTTGTTCAGCATTTATCCAAAGGTGAAGCTGAGTGCTTTACTGTGGAAGGGTGGAGAAAGAATCCGGGTGTCACCCAACCTCACCTAGCTACTGCTCTATAGTCCAAGCATTCAGCTCTGGTCCCAACTTAACATACACCGCTTGGCAAAACAAAAGTGCTGCTGCGGAGTTAATTAGACTCACCCTCTTTAAATGGCAATTAGTCACCAAATATTACTCAAATGTGCCATTCCTGGGAGGAAGGTTGTGGATCTCACCTTCCACTCCAATTATCAAAGTGACCTTTCTAACCACATACAGCATGTTGCTCGGGAGGAACTCTGTTAACGACTGCTTTCTCTATCTCTTTAGATTTCAGTGCTGTTATAATGCCCCAGTGATGTTGGTAGTGGCTATTATATGGACCAGCCGCCGCCTGGGCTCTGCACCTAGAGCATGCCTTTCAGTCTCTGAGCATCTGAGGGCAGGAGGCAGAGATGAGACCGAAGCCCTGTGGCCCGGGCGAGCACGGAGAACTGTCCAGCCGCCCGCCGGGTTATGCGGGTCCAGCCCAGGACCTGTGTCCAGGCCCCTCTCCGGGTCCACGCAGCCCCGGCCTGGCAGAACCGGGTTCCCACCCGCTACCAGCTAGTAAAGGCTAGTGCGGTCTCGGACCGCCGACCTGCCCTGCGCAGAGCCCGCCGCGGGAAGGCAGCCGCAGTGGGAGGCCGGCTGCCGCGCTGCCCCGCAGCCAGAGAGCGGCTCCACACCAACTCCTGAAGCCCGTCGCCGCAACCTGGGCCCGCAGCCCCGCAGGAGCCGAGGGTGCGCCGCCTCCCCCCCGCGCACTCCCCACCCCCGGGGACCCCTGCCTCACCTCTCGGGGCAGCCATGGTTCCCCGACAGCCCCGCGCGGAACTGACGCGCGCCCCCTCCGCAAGACACCTGGGACCGCCTGTGGTCACAGAGACGAAGCCGTTCAGCCTAGAGCGCCCCGCCCGCCCGGCCGCCCACTGGCCGCCTGCCTGCCTGCCTGCCTGCCTAGCCAAGCTCTAAAATTAGGTTCAGGAATCCGAGCCACGCCCCCAAATTGGAAGAACCCGGATGCTGGGGTGGGCGGCCTGTATGTCCCAGTCCTTAGTGAGAAGTGTGTGAAACTCTGTCGAAGACGCTGTTCTGTAAACTGCAACTCCAGCCGGCCAAGGAAGCGGAATCAAGGGAGCCGCGTTGCCTTCTGGGAATTGTAGTCCTCACAGAGGTGACTAGGCAACTGATAAGGATTTGGGGTTAGATTTAGGGATTTATTCCTGTCCACGCTGTTGGAGAAGCTTCTGAAACTCGTAAAGTAACAGAATCTACTTTCGGCAACTTTTATAACTTCCACCTAGGTCATTACCTTCCATTGTTACCATGTGTTAGGATTAGTGTAATTTGTTACATACTGTTAAGAAGTCTTGTGCCTGTGTCCATATCGTCAGCATTGTCACTGATTATATTTACTTGGCCAGACATTATAACCACATCATCTTCGGACAACAAAAGGTCCTCAAAATATTAGATGTATCCACAGGCACTTTGATCACTACTATAGTAGTTAAATCTCCTCTTTCACTAGGGGATGTTAATTAGCACAAGCCATATTAGAAATAATTCATTGGCAAAATGAGCAATGTTCAAGACATGTGAATTGGTTAAAAATACTATAAAGATATTTCAGCCCTTACAGGAACGGGGATGCAAGATTCTGAGATGTCCAGCAGCCTACACCTTCTGTAGCATGATCTTTCCTCAAAATTGTCTTTTTCAGAGGGTTGAATCATGAATGTTATATATCATTGTCATGTCATTATATTATCAGAGAGAGATATCTGATGTAGAAACATCACTGGAAAATTCTGCATGCCTTATTAGCATCATATTAATATTAGGAGGGGCTCCCAGGAGACTAGAGTTGACTATAAATAGAGTAAGACAGTTGATTAATTTCATTTTGGAACAGTGCTGGACCTTCCCTAAACCTGGTTGTAAGTACACTCATTGGTACTAATCACCTCGTCCTGTCATTTGTGGTTTCCACTTGTGGAGGTTATTCAGTTCCCTATTGTGTATGTACACAGAAAGCTCATATATGTATTGAAATTAATTTTAAAAATTAAAAAATATTCTATCATATATTCCTTCTTTTGCTTTACAGCTACCACTTTGTATGGTTTATTTACCTCTCTCCATTTTGGACTACCATTATAGTCTCAACTTACTTCTATAATTATTGTCCTTTTGATACTCAAATTGTCCCAATATGGTCCTTGTAAGCCTGCCCCCATTTTAAAGTCTGCATCAGCTTTTTGAAACTTCCCCTCTGCAAAAAGAGGTTCCAGGCCCACCTGTCCAAGGTGGTGAAATCAATTACACTTTAAAGAACCATGGTTCCTTCTGGTGACGAACAGTATTACACACACGTGCACATACACCCAGAGAAATTAGGGTGGTGGGTAAAATACTGCTGGGCCATCATTGTGGTATTTCTGGTTCACATAACATCATGCTATTGAATCCTACTTTTCTTATACATTTTTATTGCCCCCAAGAGAGTTACACTCCATTGGAATGAACCTTGACTAGGTTTTGATGACCCCTTGTCCTAACCCAATCAGCTCAAGACCACCAGGGAAAAACCTGTCGAACTGTAACTCTGACGAAATCAGATATATTTGACTCATTCCAATGAGGGAAACTGAACACCAAAGGAACCATGGAATGTCTCGGTAAACAAAGAAAAAGACAGATTTACAGAATTTTAGGCAAGGATGCAGTTAAGTGAAATTTAAAGCAAGCAGTGTTTTGATAGACTCAAAGCAGAGCTATGTGTAAAGAGGTCAACATCAGATATGGACTGTAGGAAGTCTCAGGATCCTGTTTCTTAGAAACTATAAAGTTACTGTAGATGTGGAATGTTGCATTCAGGAGTCCCTTAAACGAAACCTTTACACCTACATTAGAAATTGAGGCTGCTTCTCTGTATCAAAGTGACTTAGATCCTCCAAGCAAGAGTGGGGTATTTAATTCTTACTGATAAAATTTCAAGCAGCAAGTTTCTTTATATGATTTTAGAACACAAAGTTTTTCAATGAATTACAAAGTAAACACTCAAAGAAGGGGGTTGTTACACTTTACAGCTTCAGCATATCCTTAGAAGAAATATTAGTTCCTGTTTACTTTGCAGCTGGTTTTATCTGTTTGTTGTATCAGCCCAACTGATGGCCAAGCAGATATTTACAGTCTTAGTCTAAGCTAATTTTTACTTTCTCACTCTGAATTATACTAAATCTTGGAGGAAAAAATAATGAGTTAATGTGTTTCTTTTATGTATACCTAGCTTTCTTTCACTAATAACCAGCTTCATTGCTGGTTAGAACAAGCAGGAGCAATCGTCAACACACAAGGTACAAGGTAATTTGCTTGACAAGCTAAACTTACAGTGCTTCAAGCAGCTATTGCTATTGCCGTTTGAGATCCTAATGATGTTCCTGCTTGTCACTAGCAAACTGCAGTATTTGCCTCAATACCCTGCTCACTTGTATCCCTGTTCAGGTATGAGAAATACCCTAGTCTAAATGAATTGTATAAAAGGAAGCCCAGTATTATATCCATTGGTAATTAAGTATGAACTTAATTAAACAAAAAGGCTATGAGGAAGCAAATATCAAAAGGTTTAAGGAGGTTATAGTTAAATTCAAATATGGTAGCTATATAATAAATTATTAAATATGGTAATAAAGTATAGTAAGCAGTTAACCATAAAGAACATATAAACAAATACAGATGCCTAAACAAAATTGTTTCCATGACAAGTTAAGCATATTACTCTCCTTCTATTAAGAAAAGCATCCAAAACCAATCAAGCTATTATTATTTTAAAACTATTCTTTCCTATGGTGTAATATTACTAAAAACAAGCCAAAAGAAATGTTGCATTTTATAATTGAGAAAATAAAAAGATACAGGGAGATAATGTAAAACTCAATGTCTGGACTAAGAGTTAAAGATGAGTAATAATCATCAGTATCCAAACATTTCTTATTTGAGCTTAACTCTCCCTTGCCTCTGCTTCCTTTTTTAGTAACCATAATCTCACTTTCTTCTTCCTGTCAAGTAGACATTGATAGTTTGTACCTAGTTCTACCATTATATGATTATCTTGCTGCAATCTTATTTCTACTCAAGCCATCTCTATTAAAAGAGAGTTCCGCAGTTGCCTACTCCATTGAGTTTTCTAATTCGTCATCCTCTTTTGTTTCTTTAGTCATCATTTATTGAAAATCATAATGTGCCAAGCATTATTCTAGGCACTGAGAGCTAGAAAACAAAAGTGGAAAAAAGGAGGATTGGAGGTGCAGTAGAAATGAGACATTGGAGAGTCTCTCCTCCATTGGCTAACTCTGACAAAGCACTTACTACATAAGTGCTCTCATGTGTTAACTCTTTTAATCCCCATGACAATCCAGTAAGTAGGGAACTATTGTTATTATTCTCATTTTTATGATAAAGAAACTGCAGCAGAGAGATATTAAGGAACACAACTTGTAAGTAGTAGAGCTAGACTTTTCTTCCATGACCATAGAAATTACATCTTTTTCTACTCTTCTGACTGCTAATCTTATTTTGTCTTCTCTTCCCCCTCATTCTACCCCATTTCCATAGGGATGACCTCCCAAATTATCTTCGTCCAGCCCAAATTCCTGTCACCCCTGCTTTATTATCCTTGTCATCCCTTAAACTCACATTTTCTAGTGCTGAACATGTTATCTTTTCTGACAAACCAGCTCCTCTTCCCAATTATCCTCAATCTCCTAAGGCAGAAACCTTGAGGTCATACTTTGAATTTTCCTTTTCTTTCCCAAGATGTTATACTCCCTTAATTAAACCTAGCATTTGCCCCTTCACATCCCCCATTACCACATGCCTCAATTCTTGGAACAGCTTCCTAGCCATCGCCCTAACTCCAGTATCCCTCTCCCACAATCAGTCTTCTATTCAAGACTCTGCCATGGTTTTGTAATGTCCTACTACAGGTAGGCAAAATGTTCCTCTGCCTGGCCTCCAAAGTCCTCCAAAAAGTTTACTAACTCTGCTTACTCAACTTTATTTGCTAGCATTTCCCAAAAAATAGTCTCCCTCTTCCTCTCTCCCTTTTTCTCCCTCTTCTTTTGCAATAACTATTTTACTGCTGACCTCCTTATCAACTCCCACCTTGACTACTAAAATAATCATTCAACAAATACCCTGCTTCCAGTTTGTCCCTTCATTCATTCTTTTTTCCACTCATTTATCCAACAAGATACTATACAAATATAAGGGATATAAAGATAACTAACACACAGTTCAAATCTCAAGAAATTTACAATCTAACAGGGAGAAGAAATATAGATGCATACCTCTCTGTATACCAAGTTAAGTGCTACAATGAGAGTAAGAATAAAATCCAATGAAAACTGAAAGGAAGAAGCAACTAATACTGTCAAAAGTGAGGGAAAACCCTTCACAGAAAAGGAAAAATGTGATCAGGCTGTTTGAGCACAAATAGAATTTCATGGGGGTGCCTGTGGAGCACATTCTGGGGTACACAGTGAAACGCAAGAGCAAGAGTGATGGTATTAACGACCATGCCTATTTAAAGAGTTCAATTTGGCTGGTGTGTGTGGTATGTGGCAGAAGATGAAATGAATATAAATGGAGATCATATTTTGAAAAGTTTTATGTAATATGTTAAGGAGTTTCTGTTTGAGAGGAGTCCTGGTAGGTTTTTAAGTAAGGGAGGTAGAGGTTGCGGGGAGAGGAGGAAGCCAGGTGCATAAGAGAAATTATCCTGATGAATCATTTTTAAAAATGGAGGCAGCAGCGGCCCAGGCAATAAGATAAAGTCCTAAACTGCAGCAGGGAGGTGAGAATAGGAAGACATGGATCTCAAACATAATTCAAGCCAAGTAAACATGGCTTGATGACTAGTTAAATGCAGGGGCTGTGGGAGAAAGATAATCAAGAAATTTTAATTTATGTCTCCGAGTAAGGTGGTGATGCCTTTGATCATAGAAGAAAATAAAGAAGGGGAAACAAGTTTGGCAGAAAAAATTATTTTGGTCTGTGCTGAAATGGGACTGACACTGGGTCCAGCATATGTTAGAAATCTTTAGGATGGGGCCTGATTAAATGGTGGGGATCCTGGGAGAGAGTAAGTTTACCATCAGATCTAGCTCCCTTTACTCTGATTCCGTTGTACTTTCCAGGTGACTTTCTGATATTAAGTTTGGCTATTCAAATTGGATTTGGTGTTTTTACTCACTTGGCCATTCTACTTCTAGCCCTAACTTGATAACCCCAAACTCTGGCTTACAGCCATTCTTTTCTGTGTTTAGGAATCTTGCAGACTCAGATGAGGGTTAACGGAACAGATAACATCACATTCCCGAATTTGTAAATTTTAGTGTCACCCTACTCCTCCAGGCCCTGCCTTAACAGCCTGCTAACCTACCTTTAACATCATTTTTAAACTACAGGAATGAAAATCATGAAAACTTAGAAGTAGGCCTGTTTGAAGTTTACCCATGGAAAATGGATTTCAAAGCACATTCGTATTATAAATAACATTTAAATTACATATTTATACATATACAAACACCTTAGTAAAAGTCACCTGTGCATTAAAAAATGTGCTAAATACAAATGACCCCCTCAGGTATTAACGCAAGTTTAGCAAGCCCTCCATATGGAGCCTTTCTTATCCGTGAGTTGGTATTAGAAGTATGTAAGACAGTAATAAAACCATAGCTCTAAAATTTAGTTATCAGCAATTCACGGGGGTCCTAAACACAACCGCCTACAGGGTCAGGCAAATAAGGCAAAAGAGTAAAGGGGGAGGCTCATAAGGCAGAGAATTGGATTAGACAATGGGGGACTGGAAATACCTGCCCTGTGAAAGGGCAAAACTATTGCAGAAATGCTAGCCAAGTGTTACCAGATATTCTAATTTTTTCCAAAGGGCCAGAAATATAGATTTTATGTAAAATTTCCAGATTTTCAATAACATCATGTGGACCTTTGCTCCAATTTGTCCCAAACTACTAAGGTTTTATTATATATCAGTTTACTCTATGTTAACATTTAAT
Organism: Lepilemur ruficaudatus; assembly: GCA_963574885.1. NCBI lineage: Eukaryota > Metazoa > Chordata > Mammalia > Primates > Lepilemuridae > Lepilemur > Lepilemur ruficaudatus. The sequence continues at coordinate 12,741 of CAUYRT010067431.1, read as the reverse complement.
AGCTAATAAAGCTGAAAATACTGATTAAGTTTTAAAATTGTAATGTTTGACATTGAATATGATTTTAGAAATAAATAATCTTCTATTCCAATAATAATCTTATAATACATTACTATCTAAGTGACATAATCTCAATCTTAATGCTGCCAAACGTTTAGCAAATAAATGACAAATGGACAGTTTTACTCTTCTATTTTAATAGAATGAAAATATGTCACAGAAAACAACTTTTAGCTTTTTGTAGCAATTTGATAGCATATGGAAATCCAATGAACAGTCACCAAACCAACAAATGTGCTGCCCCCACAAAATTAATTTTCATGGATGTAAATATTTTTAAGTAATTGCCATTGTTCATAATTGGGGAACATATACTTTAAAAATGTGGTCTCTGACTAGGTTTCATCAACAGCTCTAGTTAGGTTCACCTTGACCTCATGAGTGATTTTGCTCTGTTTCCCTCGAAGACCAGCTAAGTAAATATGAGGCCTGGGCACTCTAGTGCTGCCTTCCCTCAGGGACTGGGTGCCAGAGTTCTTTGAAGGGTACACCTGGGAATAATTTTCTCTTCTCATGTGACTAAGATCAGTTTGTACTGAGTGAGTAACTTTCTGGCGCAAACTGGCCTAAACAGAAAGAGAATACAGGAATTAACATTTTTCTGAAGAACAGAGACTATAAAACATTATCAGGTGCTAGTTAATATCTGCCTATTTTTTTCTTCACTCCACAAAGAAATTAATTCCATAACATAGCATTTTTCTATAAAACATTAGAACATTAAAAAATCTAGAACATAACAGAAAATCAAATATCCTTTACCAAGAAGTAGAAAAATATATAAAATGTTAAAATAGACCCAAAGAAAGAACAGATTCAAAGTTATTAATACATTAGCTCAGTCAATTATTTGTTAATGTAATCTTCTAACTCTTTCATTATTATACTTTGAGATTCATATAACTTGGATTTTTCTACCATACTTTTTTTTAAAGACAAAAATTTAGGATTTATACAATATTTTCTTTTTAAATGGTCTTCACTCTAGATTTTTAATATAAAAAGCTCTGATGTTGTCTATTTATATTATACATTATTCTACATTTTGCTTACTCCCTTTATGCATTATTAACAAACATGAGGTTAAACAGATTACTCAGGCTGGGAAGTAAAGAGGAGCTTACAAAAAAAGAGAATATAAGAGTTGCTGAAGTTATGGTAAAAGCCAAGAAAAAACTCAGAAGGCATTAGAGCATGTGAGTGAAGGAAAGACCTGGAATTAGACAAAACATTTCAGAGTCTAAGATGATACTGCAGGTGATTAAGAACCCAAACTACTCCCCAACTGCAACTTATTGTCTGTACTATTCTGCTGTCTTCATTAGCATAATTTTACAATTCCAAGAGATTCTTCCCCCGATTCCAAGAGATGCTTCCCCAAGCAATAACTTGATTGCTCAATACAGAACTTTCTGAAAGCTATGTCAGCTCTTCAGTAGTAAGCATCAATACACAGTTTAAGCCCTAAGATTTTTTTCATCCCTTGCCTCAAAAATCTCCTTGCTATTCCTACCAATGCTGGACTGCTTTTTCACAATCTTTACCCAGTCCTATTCAAACCCTCATCCTACCCCCCAAGCCACCTCAGGCATTGAAAGACCTGCCTCAATACACTTTAAATTCTCAATAAATTCTGACTTTGCTGTTATTCCTCTGAGACACTGCCAAAACTCTGCTGAGGTGGTGTTTTCCCTTATGACTATAAAGCAATAAACTAAGCTTTGTCTTATCAACAAATTGGGTTAATAATACCTGGGGAGCAGGCATTCAACATAATGCAATTATAGGGGATAATTAGATGTAAGGTGGGAATCCGAACTGAGTGGAGAATGAGGAATGGGAAGAGAAGGTTCAGTCAGCATGAAGTTCAGCCCCTCTGAAGAACTGATTCTCTTAACATTTCCTGTCCATACCTATGTTATCACCTCTATCTCTTATATAGTGTCCAGCCATTGCTTCCCTCTTTTTCTCTGCCTATTTGTATCTCAAAACCAACTTAAAATATCACCTAAGTTAATTTAGTATATTTTTAATTTTACTTATGTTATACACTTACCAAGAGGTACCAAAATATTTTTTAGTGTGTCTATTCTCTTGCTAGACTCCTGTTCTCCTGAAGAACAAGGTAGTGGGATATGTATGTTATCCAGTAATGTCTGATGAACTCATTTGAGTTTAATAGATAATAGAAAAGAATATGGGGGATGGGCATTTCATGAACTACAGAAGAGTAACTGATAGGAATGCTAATGGAACAATGATCTGAAAGACATATAGGAAAGCTGATTCTTTCTCATCCCAGTAAATCAGGAAACTGAAAAGCTGCCACCAGAGTAAGTGGCAAAGGAAATGATGTGGTCAGTGGGAAGCCTGTAGAGACTGAATATACAAATGGACAAAAGCTTAGGTCATATGTAACAATACAACTGACTCACAGCCTCTGCATCAACCAGTCTGGGAAGCCAAATCTCAACCTTTGTAGCTGTAGGAAGTGGCCCAGAATGTTCAGGACTTGGCTAGCTTTTCTATTTTTTTGCCCCTCCTCCCCTATCTTAGGACCAATCAGAGAAAACCAAATATGCTCACCAAACCAATCACATAAGATGCCCAGCTTCTAGTTAGCTATTCTCCAGTTTTCTCATGTCAGCTTCCAATCAGAGAACCCTTGAAGCCTTCCCCATTTTATCACTATAAAGCTTTCCACTTTCCTGCCTGCTTTGAGTCTGTCAAACACAAGTAACGGTGGCTGACTCCCTGGCAATAACAAGCTCTGAATAAATACCCTCTGTTTGTTCTCATTTAGGGGGTCTTTATTTCCACAACTGATTTCAGTTAAAGAGATGGATAAATTTTAATAAAGAAAGGCTACAGACATAAAAGATTTTATTTCTTTCATACTATAAATATTTTCCATTTAAAATGACTAGATACTATAAAAGGAAGTAAGAAGGCGGAATTCCACTAAGTTAGATAGAGATGAGAATTTCAAAGACACCCTTTAAGGGTAGGCATCTATTGTGATTAAGGTGCCTGAGAATCAGAAACATGGGAGTACCCAGAGTCTGGAGGGAATATGTTGACAATAAGAGGGGGCAATATCTGTGATTTAACAGAAAAAGGTCCAAAAAAAAAAAAAAGAAAAGAAAAGAAAAGAAAAAAGAATGGCATACTTTAAATGATTAGAGAAAGTTGGGAGTGCTTTAAATACTACAACTAAGTTTTAAAATTATTAGCTAGATAAATAGCAGCTATCGTTGTTCTGGTTACTGGGGTTAGTATAATTTGTGAGTAGTTTCATGTTTCCATATATCCATATATGCCTAAAATTAGAAGACAACCTTACAATGTAAAGCTTGCAAATTATAAATTATGCAAATTATTTGTGTTAGCAAAGGACTTTGTATAGAAATCATTATTTTATATAAATAATTTAATCTACCAACTCTATGAGTAACAACATATTAAAATTCCCCAACCTATAAATAAATTTTTAAAATATTGTTACAAACCAATTGTATAGCTTTTCTTCTTAATTCCCATTCATTCCATTCATACGATCTCACAATTGTTGGTGGCAATATGTGTGTGTCAGTCTGTGAGCTGCTTTCACACTTTGTAATTGGTTTTATATAATGTTTGTCAACTTCACTCATCTAAAGAAATGGAATTTTGTAATTAGTGTTTGTAAAAAATAAACATTTTTTTACATATAACTAAAAATACTTAGCTACAACTGACAAAAGATTAGGAAAATAAGAATCTTTGGACATGGAATATACTTGTAAATACCAACAGAGAAAATATGTTCATAATTAGGGAGCTAAACCTAATTACTTTTCTAGGCATTATGACTTTGTGTTTGATTTTGTTAACTTAATGTAGCAGGTGTATTTTGGAAGGTGGAAAACATCCCTCATTCCCAAGTCAAACGCTTTTCCCCACTTTACACAATTGGTACCAAAGATGACTACCTTGTTGGAAATGGATAGAAATTAAATATTAGGTAAATCATATCTGTTTATACCATCAAAACCTCTTTAGGACTTATCTTGAACTCGAAGTATACATTCATAGCAGGTTATTATCCAAAGTTTTTGTTTTGGTTTGGTTTTAGTTGAATATGTTGATTAAATGTTCAGTAATTCCAGGCTAAACATGATATAACTGTGCTGGATATGCAGTTGTTGGAGGGAGAGGTAAAGGTTTAAGGAACTGGGGTCACAGTAGAGAGGAGGGAGAAGATATTAACTTCTTTCCCCAAATCAAGTAACAGGTAATCACTGAGTGCCTACCATTTGATACATAGTTTCTGTCTTTAAAATTATGACACAGTTAAGTAGATAAGAACATGCAAAAAGACAATTAACAATATTGTACAAGTAAATGGCAAGCAAATAATAAAACAATAAAGACTATATAGAACATAGAAGGAGAAAACTCACTTCTATAGGTATTGAAGGTCACTGAAGAAGAGCTGGGGATTAAATAGGCCAAAAGAAAGAGAAAAACAAGATGGAGTGTGTAGGGAAAAATTGTGCTTTAGTAGAAAACTATGCATTTTCTATATACAACATACCTTTCCAGTTATATGATTCTAGCCTTTCATTGTCTTTGTGCTATCTTACAACTCCCTAAGTTGTAAATAAGTGATAGAAAGGCCAAATAACTTTTGTTTATAGACATGCAGAGTCTATCCTATCTGCAGAGGTTCAACTGACTTCCTTTACCACGTGTGGAAAAAATCAGTGGTTGCTTCAATTTGCATATTCACTTGAATATTCCTGATCTAGGAATAAATGTGTCTGTTTTTAGGAGTCTCTTTTGAATTGGTTATAACATCTACCTGGTTCCCTCACTGATTAATGAATAGATTAGATTCTTTAACACATGTTCATTTTTTATGTCTGTATGAGAATCATAATTTTACCCATTTTCGAAAATTGCCTTTTAACAAGTAGAACACCAGAGTAAGTAGAACAGGTTTAAGACCAGTATATAACTTATTGTTCTTCTGATACTGAGAGATCATGGAGGGAATTAGTAGAAAATGAAAGATAAAAAGATATGTAGGCTAATCCCAGGCCAAAGAATTTGGATTTCATCTTACAGATAAAACCACTGAAGAGTTTTGAATTCAAAGTAAAATGATGAATGTATTTTTTCAATTTGCAGAAAAATGATTAAAATTTTCTCTGTTGTAAATTTTCCTCTCAATTTTTTTAAATACTTGGTTCCTGCAATCATTTTTTCTAAATTAGAATTTTGTATAACACAGTATCTAATTGAGCACAAAATTACATAAATTAAACCAAGGATAGCAACATTTATAATGATCATCAAAAAGAATTATGAGCTCCAGGGACTCTACAACTTGACCAAATTTGAGAACCACTGAGCTAGGAAATTTAATTTAGTTGTAATTTGAAGAGTGAAACATACTAGTTTTTTACCACATATTTAGAATAAAGAACGCTTTGAGACTTTCCGTGATAAGTGGCCATATCAGAGCTCTAAAATAATATAAATATACATATATACACACACATATATATTTATACACATTTTTTATTCAAAGGAAATACATAAACACATTTATAAAAAAGAAAGTTACATTAAAAAATCACATGATACTACCCAAAGTGATCTACAGATTCAATACAATCCCTATCAAAATACCAATGACATTCTTCACAGAAATAGAAAAAAAAATCCTAAAATTCATATGGAACCACGAAAGACCCCAAATAGCCAAGCAATTCTGAGCAAAAAGAAAAAAGCTGGAGACATTATACTACTTGACTTCAAAATATATGGCAAATCTATAGTAACCAAAACTGCCTTATGGTACTGGCATAGAAACAGACACACAGATCAATATAACAGAATAGAGAACTGAGAAATAAATTTACACATTTAACAAAGCCAACTGATTTTTGACAAAGGCACCAAATATACACTGGAGAAGTCTCTTCAATAAATGGTGCTGGCACATGGTCATAAAGTGGTGTAAAGGACATTGGAAACTAAGAAGGGGGGAGGGTGAGAAGAGGATGAGGCATAATAACTTACCTATTGGGTACAATGTACACTTTTCTGGTGATGGACACCCTAAAAGCCCTGACTTCAGCATTATACAATTCATCCACGTAATAAGAACACTTGTATCCCCTAATGTTTTGAAATAAAAATTATAAGAAAAATTTAAAAATAATAAATAAATCGTGCTGGGAAAGCTGGATATGCATATATAAAAAAACGAAATTAGGCCCCTCCTTCGCTATATACAAAAATTCCCTCAAAATGGATTAAAGACTTAAATGTAAGACCCAAAACTATGAAACTGCTAGAAGAAAAGATAGGGGAAATGCTTCAGGATATTGGTTTCGGCAAAGATCTTTTAGATAAGACCTCAAAAGCACAAGCAACAAAAAGCAAAAACCAAAAAATGGAATTATATCAAACTAAAAAGCTTCTGCTTCTACAGAGCAAAGGGAACAATCAACAGGATAAAAAGACAACCCACAAAATGGGACAAAATATTTGTAAACTATTCATCTGACAAAGGATTAATATCCAGAAAATATAAGGAACTCAAACAACTCAAAAGCAAAAAAACAAATAATCCAATTTAAAAATGGGCAAATGATCTGAATATATATTTCTTAGGAAAAAAACATAGAAATGACCAACAGGCATATGAAAACATGCTCAACATCAATAATCATTAGGAAAATGCAAATCAAAACATTTCTGAGATATCATCTCACCCCAGTTAAAATGGCTATTATCAAAAAGATAAAAAAAACAAATGTTGGCAAGGATGCAGAGAAAAGGGAACTCTTATACACCATTGGTGAGAATGTAAATTAGTACAGCCATTATGGAAAATAGTATGAAGGTTCCTCAAAAAACTAAAAATAGAACCATCATATCCCACAATCCCACTACTGGGTATATATCCAAAGAAAAGGACATCAGTATGTCAAAGAGATATCTCTACTCCCATGTTTATTACAGCACAATTCACAATAGTCAAGATATTATTGAGCCATAAAAAGGATGAAATCATGTCATTTGCAGCACATGGATGAGCCTGGAGGGCATTATGTTAAGTGAAGTAAGTCAAGCACAGAAAAATAAATACCATGGGTTCTCACTCATATGTCAGAGCTAAAAAAAAATTAATCACAGAGAAGTACAGAGTAGAATAGTGGTACCAGAGGCTGGGAATGCTAGTGGGGTAGAGGGGGAATAGTGAGAGGTTGGTTAATGGGTACAAAATTACAGTTAGATAAGAGGAATAAATTTTAGTGTTCTTTGGCACAATAGGGTGACTATACTTAACAATAATTTACTGTTTATTTCAAAATAACTAGAAGAAAGGATTTTGAATGTTCACAACACAAAGAAATGGTAACTATTTAAGGTGATGGACATGCCAGTTACCCTAATTTGATCATTGCACATTGTAAACATGTATCAAGATACTGCATGTACCCCACAAATATGTACAGTTATGTATCAATTAAAAACTTAAAAAATATAAATTAAGAGGAAAAAAGGCATATGAAAGCTCAAGCTAAAAAGAGATTCTAAAGCTGGGTGCAATGGTGCACACCTGTAATCCAAACTACTCAGGAGGCTGAGGCAGGAGGATACCTTAAGGCAGGGAGTTCTAGGCTGCAGTGCACTACGATCACACCTGTGCGTAACACTGCACGCCAGCCTGGGCAACAAAAGGAAAGCTGAGATCTCATCTCTACAAAGAGAGAGAGAGAGAGATTCCACCATAATGTAAAAAAATTAGATATCAAAATTTAAAAAATTGTTTTGCAGCATTGTAAAATGAAAAATTTTCGTGATTAAACTAAATATAAATAACCTATAATCTAAAGAAGAAATCCAAAAAGAAATTAGAAAATACTTAGAACTAAATGATGAAAATAACTATGTTTACAAGTATGCAAAAGAAGAAAGACAAATGGCCAATAAACATTAAAAAATGCTCAACGTCACTAATCATCAGGGAAATGCAAATTAAAACCACAATGAGATATCACCTTACCCCAGTTGGAATGGGTTTTATTGAAAAGTCCAAAAACAATAGATGCTGGTGTGGATGCAGAGAGAAAGGAACACTTATACACCGTAGGTGGGCCTGCAAATTAGTATAACCTCTATGAATATCAGTATAGAGATTCCTCAAAGAACTAAAAGTAGAACTACCATTCAATCCAGCAATCCCACTATTGGGTATCTACCCAAAGGATAAGAAGACATTTTCATCAAAAAGACACCTGCACTCGAATGTCAACTACAGCCCAATTCATAATTACAAAGATGTGGAATCAACTCAAGTACCCATCAACTGATGAGCGGATTAATAAAATGTGGTATATGTATACTGTGGAGTACTACTCAGCCATAAAAAAGATGATTTAATATCTTTTGCAACAATCTGGATGGAACTGGAGACCATTCTCCTAAGTGAAGTATCTCAAGAATGGGAAAACAAACACCACATGTACTCACTATTAAATTGGAACTACCAATGAGCACACATGTGCACAGAGAGAAGTAAAACTCAGTGGAAGTCAACCAGGTGGGAAGAGGATGGGGGGGGAGGCAAAAACCTACTTAATGGGCACAGTGAACACTATTTGGGTGATAGGTACACCTACAGCCAGGACTCAAGCATTACAAAAGCAATCCAGGCAACCTGAAACATTTGTACCCCTTAATGTTTCGGAAAAATAGAAAGTATGTGACATAGGCTGGGTGAGGTGGCTCAGACCTGTAATACTAGCACTTTGTGAGGCCAAGGCAAGAGGATCACTTGAGCCCAGGAGTTCAAGACCAGCCTGGGAAACATAGCAAAGCCTCATCTCTAACAAAATTAAAAATTAGCCAGGTGTGATAGCATGCATCTGTAGTCCCAGCTACTTGGGAGGCTGAGGCAGAAGGATTGCTTTAACCCAGTAATTTTGAGGTTGCAGTGAGCTTTGATGAGACCACTGCATGCCAGCCTGGGTGACAGAATGAGATCTTCTCTCAAAAAAAGAAAAAAAAAGTATGTGACATACAACTCAAGTAGTAAAGTGAAAAGAAAATTTATTGCATTAAATAAAAAAGGCTAAAAATGAATGAACTAAGCATCTACCTTAAAAAGTTAGACAACAAATAGAATAAAATAAAGGAAACAGATGAAGGGAAATAATAAAGATCAGAGCACACAATATAAAATAAAAGTAAATATGAAATAGGCAGGATTAACAAAGCCAAAAGTCAATTCTTTAAAAAGGCTGAGAGACTAGTCCTCTGGCAAGATTAATCAAAACAAAAAGAGAGAAGGCTCAAACAAACAATATCTGGAATTAAAAAGAATACATAAGATATTACAGAGATTAAACAAATAAACAATATTGTGAAATCTTTATGAGAAAAAGGTAAAAGCTTAGATGATTTGAGTAAATTCCTAGAAAAATACACCTTACTAAATCTGATACAAAAAGAAACAGCCTACCTAAAACAGTTCCTATAATAACAAAAAATAGTTAAAATGAGTAGTTGAATGAGTAATTATAATTTTTCCAACTGAAGAAAAGAAAAGAAGCCCAGAAAGTTTTTTAGGCATATTTTAGCAGATGATTCCAATAACATATAAACTCTTTCAGAGAAAAAAAAAATAACACATTCATATTCCTTTATAAGACATATATAACCCTGACATCAAAATAATAAAGGACAATAAAAAAAGGAAATTCATAGGTCAGATTCAGGAATATAGAAGTAAAACTTCTAAAGAAAAATAAAAAAGCTAAATCTAAGGATCTATTTTTTAAAAAAGTAAATTAAGTGAACCAGGACCAAGTTGGATTGATCCCAGGAATGCAAAGTTGGCTTAATCTTAGAAATAATATAATTCATCACATTAGCAGATTAAAAGGCAAAAGCTAATCATCTCAACAGATGCAGAAAGAGTATTTGATAAAATTCAGTAATTATTCATATAAAAAACTCTCAGCAAATAAGATTGGAGGAGAAACCCTTAACCTAATAAAACAAAAATCCATGGAAAAACTATAATACCACATGAAATATCAAAAAACATTCTTTTGAGGATAAGAAAGAAAACAAAGGTATCCACTTTCACTATTTCTATTCAACACTGTACTAAAGTTGCTTGTCCATGTAGTCAGATAAGGAAAAAGTATAAAATATAACATAAGTACATTTATTGGTTCACACAGTATGGACTATGACAGCAGCTAGCACTTACTCTACTCTTTTAATAGGAAAACAATGGACTACAAGAGCTTGAACTGTATCTGCCTCTATTTACAGTCTCAAGCTCAACTTTCACTTACCAAAACAAACAAACAAAAAAGTCTGGAAAATTTTATTAATCCTCTTTTAAAAAGCAATATAAAATTATAGCAAAAAAGAGGACTCGGAACTTAGTAACACAGCTAGAACAATTTGCAGCAGCAGCGGCACTGGCAGAAGAAATTTAATTTAGTTGATTTACTGTGGTTGTTGATTGTTCTCCAGTCTCGTGGTGATGGAAGCTGCCCGTTCTTCTGGTGGAACTAAGAAGCTGCTGGAGGTCTAATTTTCCTGGCAGCAACCCAATGCAAACCAAGGATCTGGATCATCATACCACTCCAAAATCTGACTGTGACATAATTTTGAAGGATGTGCAATATTTAATCATAAGTGTGACAAAACTGACAAGCAGGAAGCTTATGTACTCAGTGAGAGTAGCACGTTTTTCTCCAAGAGACGTTTTATTTTGAAGGAATGTGGTACCACCTTTTGCTGAAAGCACTGGTTTCCCCGTTAAAACTTGCTAAGGATTACGGTGGGTTTGACTCAATTCAATGTTTCTCTTATTCTCCTCAGAATTTCATGAAGCATTCTCACCACACCAGAATTTCCAGGAAGAAATAGAGTTTCTTATTGCAGTTTTCCAAAGTGGGGCAGCATATTATATTAGAGTGCATGAATTCTGACTGTTGGTACTTTTATACTCTGAATTTCCCAGAGAGTTGGGTAATCCAACATAGTAAACCCTGGAAATTCTGATGAGTGAGCTTGACTCAGCAGTTATGGACTAGTGCCACATGAAAGACGGTGTTACTACAAAGGACATTACTTGTGGGAGTGAAATTTGTGACCTGATACCAGGTCCTGTCATTGGTGCCACACTGTGCAATCCTTGTGGGTATTCAATGATGGAATGAAATTGTATGGAATTCACTGGATTATTTACACCATTCTAGAACCAGAATTTTTTTATGTTAGCTTTGAAACAAACTTAAGTCAGAACTCCAATGATGACCTGATCGAGAAAGTAGCAGAAGTCTTTCAAGCAGAAAAATTTGTGACCACCTTGTTTGTCAATCGGAGTTCTAAATGCTACACAGTACTTTTTTCATACCCAGAAGACTGACAACCTTAAATGTCCCAATTGCCAGAGTGCTATATTCAATAATAACAATTTTGTGCTAAGAAGCAGCAACAATGGAGCTGATTAAGAAAACTTAAGAAAAAAACACAAAAAGGGAACACACACAGAAGGGTGGTGGCTGCTTTCTAGAGCTTGACACTCTCTGGCCATGCTTCCCATAACCACCACCTTGTTGTTTCAGAAAGCCCTAGATGTAACGACAGTGTAATCATTTTGAATTCTATGCGTAATTATATCAAGAATCTAGATACTGTATCTTGCATGAGTGCTCTCTTCCTTAAGTATGCTATGCCACTCTCGCTGTGAAACTGAAGTGCTTGTAGAAAAAACCTTTTACTATATGAAATTTTACAACGCTCATGAAAACAATTCAGATTGGTTTACGCACGGTGTAATATTTCTCCAGGTATCAACCAAAATTCCCCACAGAGCTTTCATCCTCATTAGGTGCTAGCCTCAATCCAACCATTAGAGACCTAAAATTGCTATCAGAATTTTGTATCTTGTTACCTCCATTTTCTAGAATGTATTCTCTACTAATGTTATTGAAATCGATTTCTACTTCATACACATGCTTTTTCCAACAGCAATTAAAGGTTTTAATCTATGAGTCAAGTTTTCTTAAGAAAATGATTGCAGTTATTCATTTTGTGTATTAATATTTTAACATGATTGCTCCCTGTATTTGTGGTCCTCTAATTGTTTTCCTTCCTCACCATGATGCCTCCCCCTCAACACCCACTCCTGTAATAAAGCAATACACTGTTAAAAATATATATATATATATAAAGTCTGAGAGAAACAATTATAATTATTTGCAGATGTTATAATTGCCCACATTAAAAAAACTAACAGACTATAAATACCAATAGACTCTCAAATATCAATTATTAGAATTAATAAGGTTGTTTATAAGGTTGCTAAATATAAAATCAATCTGCAAAAGTGAACTGCATTTCCATAATATAAGCAATAATCAATTAAAATTCAATTCTAAAAATCAACAGCATTTAAAATAGAAAGCAAAAATATAAAGTCCCTACAAATAAATCTAACAAAAATGTGCAAGTCCTTTTTTTTTTGAGACAGAGTCTCGCTCTGTGGCCCAGGCTGCAGTGCCATGGCATCAGCCTAGCTCACACCAACCTCAAACTCCTGGGCTCAAGCGATCCTCCTGCCTCAGCCTCCCAAGTAGCTGGGACTACAGGCAT